>JAUZSV010117250.1:0-13840 GCA_034780495.1 Parotocinclus cesarpintoi | reverse complement strand
GTTTTTTGAGAAGTATTTCCATAGTAAATTGTTTGTTGGTGGTAATTGTTGTAGTAGTAGTAGTAGTCCTCATATGGAACAGATATGATATATAGGATTTTTTTAAGCTGTAATATGAATGAACCTGTTGAGTAATAAAGCTTTGAGTATAGTAACAATGTTCACCAATTAGATTCTCTTAAATAGAGCTGTTTCTACAGCTTATTGTATGTGTAATCACATTTTTTGTGCTTGTCCTTATTACTAAGCCTTCTATCGGTTCGATTACACGCAATCAATCTGATCTGGAAACTGCACTGTGAACTGCGCTCAAGACCTCTGACCTATACGATAATGTCACATATGTAATAAGTAACTAAGTAACCATGTGCTGTTAAATGGTTAGGGGCCCTATTAAGGGAATTACCGAGACTTTGTGGGACACATTGTAAGTAAAATGTAAGTAAGTAATAATTAAAAACTGTTTCAATTTTTTGCAGAGGTAATGAGATGTTTGAACGTTTTCCCAATCTTATTTTCTATTGTAATGTTTGCTTTTAGTGCAGAGCTGAGACTATAATACAGCATAAGCGTTAACAATTAGGTAAAAAAAAAAATCTAAATTTGGTCGTTTTTGAAGACCTGCACCTAGCACAGCCTATCAATTATGTTTTGTAAGTGAAAAACCTTTAACAGTTCTAGTTACTGACGCACCATTTCCATAATCAGAATCGGATCTAAACCAATATTACCTTATTAAGTAGATCAGATCTTGGTCAGGTATACATCAGGTACCATCTCTAAGCTGTGATTGCTCTTCACTTGAATAGTGTTATTTCCAAATTAATTACACATTAAAAGTTACACTTTTTATGTGTATTAACCGAACAGAAGTTTTATACATTTAATAACTACGATTGATCACATTAAATTGAATCATTTTGCTCGTTTATGAAATTAATTGGAAAAAGTGTGAAATCTGCCACAACACATCAAAATAAACGCTCTTCTGAGAGAATAAGATCATCAGGGATGTTGCCCAACAGGGAAGTGTGATGTAATTAATTGTTGACATTACTTCTGAGCATAATCAAGAGTAAAAAGTTCAACATCTGGATCAGGGTCGTTTTATATATCTGATATATGAAGTGTAGAATCTTCATCTTCCTCCTGTAGGCTCCATTAGATGCATTTACTTTGCTTCCTTTCTCGTTTGCACCATGGGGACTGGAGGCAATTGTAGTTCTTAGTTCTGTTTTTAAGCTCCTGTTTCATGATCAAGTCTTTTGTCGGTGCATAAGAACCCTCAGTGACACAAGTATGCTGTGATTGGGAGTATGGCAATTGGTGGGATGTGGTGGACTAGTGGTTAAGGTAATGGACTGCGGACCAAAAGATCCACTATTCAATTCCAACCCATGCCATATTGCCAATGTTGTGTCCTTGATCAAGGCATTACAATTTCTTTGAATATTGTGAGTCGCTCTGCATGAGGGCATCTGCTAAATTACATAGCTAAATGTAAATGGTCTGGACATAAGAGTATGGTTATTGGTCCAGGGTAAGATGTTGTAGTAGTAGCCTTCTAGGTGTCATTTGTGTTTATATGATAATTATATTTACTGTGTTAAGGTGTACAAGACGTAATTAAAAACTCTTTTGTTTGTTGCTTCAGGCGCCCAGGAAAATCTCGGTCACGCAGTCCATATACATCGTCACGACGTTCACGCTCTCGTAGCCATCATCGTCACTCACGCTCTCGCTCACGACCCTCCAGCCTGTCGCCCAGCACCCTTACGTTTAAGAGCAGCCTGGCTGCCGAGCTCAGCAAGCAAAAGAAGGCCAAGGCTGCGGAGGCAGCGCGGGCCAAGAGCTCTAGCAATGCCTCTACCCCCACTAAAGGCTCATCGTTGTCCTCCCTCGCTCCTCAGCCCAGCCCCATCACCAACCACGTAGTGAAGAAGCCCCGGCCTCCGTCTCCACCTCCAGTGTCTGGGAAGGGTCCCCGAAGTCCCAAGTTGATCCAGCCACAATCACCCATCAGTAAGACGACGAAGGGAGCAGAGGTGCCAGGCAGGGAGGGCAAGATGAAAGAGGACAAGAAGAAAGCCCAGGTTGTTCAGGTTAAAGACAAAGAAAGAGGGACTGTTCCTGTCTTCTCACTGGCATCTCTACCTCTGCCCCCCAGCCTCATTGATGCTGATGGAGCTGATAGGTCTGTAGTATGCTTTTTAGCTTAGATTTATTTGTGGTTAGTACTGTCTGCTAATCCTATTTGTATATAGAATATATGAATTATTTGTCAGTGCTAATCCTCTAATATGCTGGAATGGTAATACATATTTAAATTAGCCTTAAAACTTTGTTTTAATCACGCAAATATGGGCTTAACCTATGTAAGGGATTACATAGAGTTACTTAGTGACTCAAGTTTTTCTCTGCTTGTAGCTTGAAGAACTCAACACTCTCAGGGAAAAAGAAACCGGAAAAGAAGCCCCCTCACCTCCTGACAGACCTTCCGCTCCCTCCCGAACTACTTGGTGGCTCGCCACATAGCCCGCCAGAAGAGAGAAAGACATCTACATTGCGAAGGAGACCGAAGTATGTTGAGATGGAACTCTGGAGCTGTTTGAGCATGTGAAAGGCTCTGAATATGATGCTTGTATACACTAACCCCCTATCGCACTTGCATTGCTGTTCAAATATTCTACATACACAGCTAATTCTTTTTTGTACCACTTAGAATATGTGGGCCCCGCTTTGGAGAGATTAAAGAGACTGAGATAGACTGGGGGAAACGTTGTGTTGACAAGTTCGAAATCATTGGGATAACAGGAGAAGGCACCTACGGACAAGTATACAAAGCCAAGGATAAGGACACTGGTAAGATGCTAGACAAATTCCTAATTCCTACATTATTTTTTTCAGTTTATTTCCCCATCATTCCAATTTGTAGGTTTTTAATAGTTTTCTCTTTTAAGAAAGTAACTGTAGTTGAACAGACAATTTTAAAATGGCAGTTTTTTTATTTAATCGGATTTATGCTACGTCATTTAGCAACATCAAAAATGATGATGAAACTTGTAAAAACAAATAAGGAATGGTTTACATGTACATTTACATGCATGTTATTTAGCTGACGACCTTATCGAAAGTGACTAATAACATCATGCATTAAAACAATTGCAGTTTTAGGGGCCTTGCTCAAGGACCCCACAGTGTCAGCTTGATATAGGTGGCATTTGAACCGTAGACCCTCAGAGTCCAGTACATTTACCCCTAGGTTACCACAATCCAAAATGCTGCTTACCATTTCCATCCCTTAATTACCACAGTGTACCTGTGTGCAGTGTACATCTTTCTATTTGCCCTTGTCACAGAGCTCGGATAAAAAAAAAAAAAAAAATTACATGACAGTGAGTCCTCAGTACTCAAATAGCTTCCACAGTCACCAGTTTCTAATCCAGTAGAACTCATTGGGATGTGCTGGAACCACGGCTGGGTAGCTGACTAATCTGTAAGTACTGTCATGGAAGCATGGACCTAAATATCTGAGGAATGTTCCAGCATTGTGTTTAATATATGCCACAAGGAATTAAGGCAGTTCTGTAGGCAAAAACTGTACAACCTGGTACTACCAAAGTGGACCAAAAAAGTCTTCTATTCCGAATGCTGTGTTAGCCAATAGAGTTTAAAATGCTTAACTTGAACAAAGGTTAACCTTAAACTTAATGTCTTAAAACTATGACCTGCAAACATCAAATCTCTGTCAAACCTTTGGCCCAAAAGGAGTAGCGTAATATTTTTTTCCCATTTAAACCGATAAGGAAAAGCTTAATGTGGCTAAATGTACTAAACATTACTCTTTACTGGTGTAATGATGAACGGGGCATCCAATGGGAATGTAGTATTATTTAATTTTTTTGCATTTTTCTTTTGTAGAACTAAAACACTTAATATAAAAATTATTGCTTTCCTTTTTTACCACATGATCACATTCGAAAGCTTCATGCAGTGCAAACCTGCCTGTAGTTAGTTATTGGGGTTTTTCATTGAGTGTTTCACTCTTTGTCCACATCAATGTTTCTGTGAGCAACTATTTATCCAGCCTTTGTCTTGATTAGGTATTGTCATCTTTGTTAAACAGGTGAGATGGTGGCCCTGAAGAAAGTCAGATTAGACAACGAGAAAGAAGGCTTTCCTATCACTGCCATCAGGGAGATCAAGATACTGCGGCAGCTCAATCACAAGAGCATAATAAATATGAAGGAGATTGTCACAGACAAAGAGGATGCTCTAGACTTCAGGAATGATAAAGGTTTGAGCTAGGAACTGTAGTGCTGTTTTGTGCGCTGATGAGTCATTGTGCAAGTTGGCCAGACAGCCGGTAAAAAAAACTTCTATTTCAATGGCTGAAGTTTTCCTGCATGTCTAATTTATTTTTAGTTTGTGATAGGAGTGCTACTAAATGACATATGGATGTGCTGGGGGAGTGGTATGACAGAACGTTTAATTTGTATATATGCCAATGAATTGCTTTGCTGATGTTAACACTTTTGTAATGCATTGTATATTTGTAGGCATTTGTCATTGTTTTGACAGTAATTACTAGGGGTGTAACGGTACACAAAATTCACGGTTCGGTTCGCACCTCGGTATAAACCCCACGGCTCGGTACAGTTGGTGGGGAAAAGAAAGAGGATGGGAATTTTGTATAACCTCAACTTTATTAACTTAATAACATTGGAACTTCATTATAACCCAATTTTGTATTACACTTCTTTGTACGTTTATAAAAGTTTACAGTAGGCTCCAAACTAAATAACATTGCTTGTTTTTGAAAATACTAAAATAAATAACGCACTTTTCAAATATTTCAGCCTATGGCAGATGCAAAAGGCATCACAAAAACGGAACATTTCCAGGTGTACAAATCCAAAATCATTCAAATAAGATAAAATAAAAAATTTTAGGAGCTTAAAACGACTCCTGTAAAATGAGCAACTCCTTCCTTACAAATGTAAAATAAATAAATTATAACTTAAATTCAAATATTAAATTAACCACTCAGTGGTTAATCACTCTTTCATTCTATTTTTAGGTTTTTCTTCAGAATGAATGTGCCAACTGCTTCAGTAATGGTTTGGACCGGTCTGATTTCGGATCTAGAGGCTGCTTAAAAGCAGTGTGGATTAGTAGTTTGGTTGAAGTTTTTTTTTTTTTTTTTTTTTGGTCAATTCTGATTATTGGCACGTCTGGATGATGCCACCGAATATGCGTTAGCATGTTAGAGGTGTTTCCACACATGTACCCCACAACTGTCGCACAGCGCCGACAAACTGTCCTCGTCCGGTCCACCACTCGCTTTCCAGCGTTGTTATAGTTCACAGGGAACCTAAAGTTTTCCCCACACAGATGATTTAAAAGAAGCAGGCGGGTCCTCCAACTCCTGTTTTCAGTTGCCATGCTCAGTCACTGTATTCAGAGCTGCAGGCTAAGCGGATACCTCCGTTGCAAATAACAGTTGAGCACTTTTAAGGTTCCGGGTGTAACTATCCTTTAAAAGTTAGTTCAGCATTAGCTACGTTCATTGTTTTTGTATATTTTTACCGTGTATTCTGCGTGCGATTGTGTGAACCGAATCGTGACCCCCGAAACGTGACGGTTCATAAAGAACACACGTACCATTACACCCCTAGTAATCACTATTAGCTGCAAATCCAACATGACTACTGAGCAAGATGATTGCACAGTCTGTTCAGTTTCTTTGTTTGTAGTTTGTTAGGTACTTTCTGTGAACAGACAGTTAAATTAAGTGAAAGTATTAAGTATTCATATGACAAAGTTTCATAATTGTGACAGGCTTACCTGCAACTTTTCTTTTTAAGATTGTAGGCATACATGTAATTTATTTATGTAATTTTAGAAATGTATTGTTTATTTAGTGTATGTTTATCATAGTAGTGTGTTCATATTTTCACACTGTTGTTAAACATACAGTCTTAGTAAAATAGTGAGGGTGTACGAACAGACAAATCTTTTGTATGACAATTAATTGTCAGCTAAAATGTCATGTTTATGAAAGGCCTAACTGTACATCATCTGAATGTCTGTAGTTGTCAGTAGATGTAATCTATGTATTGACTTTTATTCCTGTTTTTCAGGGGCATTTTACCTGGTGTTTGAGTACATGGATCATGATCTGATGGGACTTCTGGAATCGGGACTGGTACATTTCAATGAGAGTCACATCAAGTCCTTCATGAGGCAGTTGCTGGAGGGCCTGGATTACTGCCACAAGAAAAACTTTTTGCACAGAGACATAAAATGCTCCAACATCCTCCTCAATAACAAGTCAGTAAACTTTTAACTGTGATCTGAAGTAGCAAAACGGGAAGCAGTTAGGATGCTGTTCAATGGTACTGATTCACCAAAATTTAAATTAGTACCTGAGTCTGAAACCAATGTTTCAGAACCTTGAGCTTAATACTGACTGACAAATATTAGCATTTGTAATTATCTGTCATGTTATTTGTCAGTTTTGCTTTCATTTATGCTTTTTGGCAATTGAAATACTTTTGGAATATAACATTGACAATGTATCACTTTTGAATATCGTCTATATGAATTTTACCATGAGTTATTAATTGAACAGTATGGAAATTTGTTGATTTGTTATACCAATATGAGTAATCATGCAGACAAGCGGGTAAACAGCATACTTCGTTCTAGAAATCAGATAAAAAAAATCTGTTGGACTATGTGTGGTATCATGATTCACACTTTACTAATTCAGCATGGGTGTGAAAAGTTGATCTACAGAGGAAACAGTATGCCTAACAATTTAGGAGGGTGTGAATTCAAACTTTAGCTTAAGTGTGTGAGATTTGCATTTAAAGCATGTTCCTGGTCCAGCCTCAATTTCAGATTTACAATGGTGCCTTGTTAGTTGCCATTAATTTATTCCAGAAAGCACATAAAATGCTGAAAATGACGAGTAATGATTTTTTTCCCATACGGAATAATGAAAATTCATTTGTATTATTAGAATATACACAGTACATATGGCATTATATGCAATAATTAAGTTGTAATGTATACTGAAACAAGCTGTAAGTGAGCATACAAGCGGTGTGTTTGGCAAAATGCGTTGCAAACCGAATTCGACCTGTCATGAAACGTGAATACAGAGGTATGACTGCATTAAAAATACAGGCACCATGATGAGAAACTCTGGAAACATGCCATACCATTGCTAGCTCCTCATTACATGCCACCAGAATGTATAATCCTTCTGTTGCTATGGTAACCTATACACAAAATAGTATTCCACAAATTGGCGTAGCTTTAGACCTGATAACATCTAGTGTGTATCCAATTAAAGATTTACATCAGGTTGTTGGGTTTAGTATGCATGTAAATAGTTCAGCAGTTGTGATGGGAACTTTTAAATTGGGTTTGATTTGCTGGATCAAATCCCCCCTGATCCACTGTATTTTGCTTTATCCAATTATGTCAATATGTTTAGTGTGTTTATTAATTTCTATAAGAACTAGGACCAGTTCCACCATGCAGTAATAATTAAATATGCATTTGTTCGCCTGTAATATTCTTTAGGGGCCAGATAAAGCTGGCAGATTTTGGTTTGGCACGACTGTACAACTCTGAGGAAAGGTAGGAGCTGTACGATTACTTGATGTCTTGAAGAGTTTGGACAAGATAATGACAGTTATTACAAGACTTGACCTTGTGTTCTCTAGCCGGCCCTACACTAATAAGGTGATCACCCTCTGGTACCGTCCACCTGAGCTTTTACTTGGAGAAGAGCGATATACACCTGCTATTGATGTGTGGAGCTGCGGGTAAGAATCTTATACTCGGAGATCTGTGTTTCAACAGCAAGCTTATTATACCTAGAGGTTGAATGCCTTGATGTCCTTGTGGTATTTTCTCCTGTTATAGTTGTATCCTTGGTGAACTCTTCACTAAGAAACCCATCTTTCAGGCCAACCAAGAGCTAGCGCAGTTGGAGCTAATTAGGTAAGCTGCTCATTACTTTTAACTACTTTTCAAACAACCAAAAGAAAGCTTGTGTGATGCTATTTTGTGGATATTACAAATTGATCCCCACTCTGTCATTTGCCTACAGTCGTATCTGTGGCAGCCCTTGTCCTGCTGTGTGGCCGGACGTGATCAAGCTGCCATACTTCAACACCATGAAACCAAAGAAACAATACAGACGCAGGCTGCGTGAAGAGTTTGCTTTGTGAGTAGTTCTCTGGAACCGTGTTCATTTTCTTATTTTTGCTGTTTGTAGTCTTTTCAGAAAAGGATGCTTTAAAAGTTTATATATGGGCATCATACTGACTTGTGGGCTGTCTTTGCCATACTGTTTTTACATTTAATAATGTGTGCAAACTAGTATTTGCATTTATTTGATTGAAATGGAAGGTTTGATTCAGCCAACTTGTAAATATTCTTGTATAGTCGTTTTTCTTTAGTAAACGTCTTTCCGACTGAATTTTTTTTATTATGGAGATTACACACATTTAAACACATCAGACATGAATATACTTGGACCAATAACAATCAAAGAAACTCTGAACCAAATTAACACTGCTAGTTTGATACAATTTCTGACCTGTCTAACATAAACCTATGCAGACTTACCTCCGTGCATCTTGCCAAAGCCATCACCTGCAGGATTTTCCTCTATGAACTTTGACTCGCCATTCTTAAATTGAAACAGATGTCTTGCCAGAAATGAAATTCTACCCTGTAAAGTCGCAAAGTATCCAGCCGACTGGCCAGTAGGTGTCACTTTAATCCTACTGACAGGGTCGCCAGCATAGATGTTAATCCTCAATAGTTGCACTGTGTGGTGTAATACGAAGCTGTTACTGTAAATGTGACTGTATGATTAGTGGGCTGCTCAGTAACACACATTGTCAGCACCGGGGATGAATGCCTTTGTCTAGTTTTTTGTAAGCTTGTTATGTCGCTTAACTTGCCTCTTGCCAAAACCAGTCTTGAAACAGAGGTAGACAAGAGAACGAGGTATTAGACTCACTGTCTTTTAAAGAAAATCTCCTGTGTTGAGAATGGCTTAGGTTTATAACATGGTGTTAAAACGTACACATACACAAAACATCATACATGATTCCACTGTGGGAACTTGTGAAAATATGTATTTGTGTATTTTTATGTATTTGTCTTATATTCGGTTGACTGCATGTTTGTCCCTGTTGCTTTGTTTAGTATTCCTCAGGCAGCGTTGGACCTGTTTGACCACATGCTGGCTCTGGACCCCAGCAAGCGTTGTACGGCAGAGCAAGCACTGAGCAGTGACTTCCTCAGAGATGTGGACCCAGCTAAGATGCCTCCACCAGAGTACGAGGGCTATTTATCTGTTACTGTTTCGGAAGCTATTTGTCCCCACGTAAACTCACTATTGTTTAACCGAAACACTCAAATGCACTTTTAAGTGTTGATTACATAATAATGAGTTAAAAGCTTTCAGTGAGCTCTGAATGTATAGTCACTTCAGGTGCAGCTGTAGGTCATGAGCCAAGCAATAAGCTCCAGAATTCTTGGCACTTATAAAATTATGATTACAAAAGATTAGGGGAAAATGACTGACTAAGTAAATAAATCATTCATTTTATAGACTGATTGTTTTTTTTGCAACCATGTGTCCTAGTTATTGCCACTCATGAAATGATATGGACATGATAAACCTGAAGCACATTCTCATTTATATTATACTTTTTTTTTTTTTTTTTACATTTATCTCTGTCATTTGGAACTCTTAAGGAGTCACCCATTTAAACAAAAGAATCAAATAACAATCAAGTTTTCTGACTTTCCCAAATCAGGCAGTGTCTATTAAAAATGCCCATATTCAATTTAAGTCACTAATTAGTCAGTTGAAATAGTTGATATAGTGGAGTATATGTTGTCATGCACAAACCTTAATGTCCCTGGGAGCCTACTTGGAATTTCGATGTAGAATAAATCTTTTAGTTCCTCTTGTAGAGTCGATACCTTTCAGTGGGCCAGGATCACTTCACAGAATAGCTGAGCACAGTTTTTGCAATTGTTTAGTCAGCGGATTAGTCAGCATGTGATGATTAAAGCTTATTTTATGTCATAGGCAGCAGTGTGTGACCGCAAGTGGTGACTAATGTCACAGGAGTGTGTTTTGTATATTGTATCTCTATTAGCATACCATTGGTGAGAACGTAGAACTCGATGTTAAATTGTTTTGTACACACCTTCAGTAGTGTCATGTCATATTTGTGAAAGAGGGCAAACCATTTAATAACTAGACCTGTTGAGCACCTTATGACTATTTTTATTTTCCAGAAGGATCAGTAACTGCGGTGGAAAATGCTTATGTTGCAGTGAAAGCTGATGCATGGAATATTTCCTCTCTTCTTCCAGTCTCCCTCTGTGGCAGGATTGTCATGAGTTGTGGAGCAAGAAGCGTCGGAGGCAGAAGCAGATGCCAGAGGAACTTGTTGCTCCAAAAGCCCCCCGGAAAG
Source organism: Parotocinclus cesarpintoi (assembly GCA_034780495.1). NCBI lineage: Eukaryota > Metazoa > Chordata > Actinopteri > Siluriformes > Loricariidae > Parotocinclus > Parotocinclus cesarpintoi. The sequence goes on along the minus strand of JAUZSV010117250.1, from coordinate 3,317 downwards.
AATTAGGGATGGATGATAGCCGAAGTAACACTCCTCAGGGATTCCCAGCTACAGGAGGACACAAAGGCCCCAGTGCTGCTGCTGTTGCCATGCTGGGTAATGCAGGACCCACTCAGCACCTTACTGATAAACACCACTAATGTCAGCTCAAAATGTCTCATGGTAATACACAAATAGTCTGAAGTAGCACTATAGGTGTTTGTGTGTTTTGAAATTATCATTACAGCTCAGCAACCGATTCTTCATTTGTAATTCTGAGACCAGTAAATACATAAAATGTAAAAAATATGGCTAGTAATAAATTAAACAAAAAACAAATGATTTCATGTCAACGGGAAATTCATAATTGTAATCACTTGATGTCACCTGTTAGTTTTACTAACAGTTTTATCACCTGTTTTTATTTTTTACTAGCCATAAATTTCCTTTTCAAAAATGATCAATTATCAAAACTATTTGTTAAACTGTTTCAGACCTATTATGAAAGTGATATGACATATAAAAAAAAAGGAGCGCTGCATATGCATTTTTAAGAAATATATGTTTGTTTTCCATATCGTTTACAACTTTTTTTTACAATGTTTACAACAGATATTTGTATGTAATTAATAATTAAATGCATGAATACAGCAAAGGGATGTAACGCAATGCATAAGAAGATAGCTAAAGGAAATAAAGGGAAACCTCATAACCACATATGTGAACGCAGTTTTGCCACATGACTGGCATACTGTAAAGGCACTTCTTTAGTGTAGATTGACATTGCCACCTGATGAATTTATGAATTCCCTTGAAGAATGTGTGTGAGGCACAGTGGTGCATGTGGTTAGTGAAGTTAAGTCTCAGCTCTGAGATTTCTGGTGTGATACCAATCTTGGACTTCACCTGTGTGGAATTGAATTTTCTCAGTGTTTCTGTGTGGGGTTTCTCTGGGTGCTCTGGTTCCTCTCACATTCCAAAGACATACATTAGGTTGGTTGGTTACTGTAAATTGGTCCATGAGTAGACCTATCACTAGATTTAGAACTTAATATAATCTTGTCTGCTATGAGTATAACCATTGATGCTGATATAGCAATAAATAACTAAACAATAAACAAACAAACCTGGTGAGCTGTAATGCATTGATACTGCCAAATTCTGACAAATAGGCAATTCCACTACTACAAAAAAAATATTTTTTCATTTGCAGTGGTGTTTTAGAATGTGAAGTAATGCACTAATAATGTAATGTTTCTTTCAGACCTTAAAGGCCCTAAATGTCAGCTGACCAAGGAGCAGTTGGCTGTGCTTTTGAACCTGCTCCAGTCTAAAAGCACCTCAGCCGGTTCTGCACAGCTTTCCCAGGCCATGGGCTTTAAGTTGAACCCTGAAACTCTGCAACATCTTGCCAAGACCCTTCTCCCTGGAGCCACATAGCCTGAGAGACCCCCAGAGCCTTCTGCATCTCAACACACTCAGTCCAAACCTCCCCAGCCAGCTCCAGTGGTTGGTGGGGTTCCCCGAACTCCACCCATGCCCAAGCCTCCATCACCACCAACCCCACAACAGCAGGGCAAACCTGATGGTGAGGTATCCGCAGCAGCTACGCATACAGCTGTTACCATGTTGCTTGCTCAGTTTTTCAAGGTTCAGCAGAGTGCAGAAGCCCTTAGTACAGAGGGAATGGATGGAACCATTACTTCATCTGTAGCCGGAGCTGCAGAGGTGAAACCACCTCCAGAGCCAAGCCCTGTTTCACCAGGTAAATCACTGTCTCTATCTCTAGCTATGTATGCTAATACAGTTTATTAAAACCTTTGATTTGATTTAAACATTCTGCTAATATTCAGCTCCAGATGATTGTACATGTTACTCAAGCCATCAGTATAATTAATCCCAGATTTCGTGAATAAAATCTTAGAAGTAAATATGTTCTTGGCACATTGTGTAGTAGTACTACTGTAGTAGTAGACATTTTAAAGTATGAATAAATAACACATACTCTATGGATCACATTCAAGAAACAGGAGTTCCTCAAGGATGTATACTATCAGTCACCCTATTTAATCTAAAAATTTGTAATATAACAAAAGAAATGCCACCCAACATTTTCAGCAGCCTGTACATAGATGACCTATGTATAGGCTACAGAAACCAAGACATAAAAATGATCAACCTTGCATTAACAACATTCATAAATGGTTTCAGAATCTCGAAAAGCAAAACAACATGCATCCATTTCTGCCAGAAAAGAACTTTGCACCCCGACCCTAAACTCTACCTTGATGGAGAACGCATGAAAATAACAGAAGATACTCAAGATACCTTGGCCTCATACTAGACCGAAAACTCACCTTCATCCCTCACATCAATGCACTGAGAGAAAAATGTCTCCAAAAACTAAACTACTAAAAGTCATAGCCAGCACCAAATGGAGAGCAGAATCATCTATACTAATGCACATATACAGGACAATCATCAGAACCAAACTAGACTACGGCTGCTTTATATATGGATCAGCACAGAAATCATATAAAAAAAAAAGTTGGATATAATTCACCATCTGGGCATTAAATTGGCTCTGGGTGCATACCGCACATCCCCCATCCAAAGCCTCTACATAGAATCACAAGGACCAAGAAACCCAGTATATGAGATTGTAAACCCATCACACTCTCCTTATAGAACCAATAGACGAAACATGATACAACCTTTTGGGACCCGATTAAAGCATTTCATAGATGAAGTAAAGATAAACCCCAAGATGATAGCCCAAAACCCTCACTACAACATACCTCCATGGGACTTCAAGAAACCTGATATCATATTTTACCTTGCCGAAGGAAAGAAAAGCAATACACACCCAAATGTATATGCCAACAAATTCTTAAAAATCCAGGAAATACATCCATCCTACTTATTAATTTATACTGATGGATCAAAAACCGCAGAACAAGTAACGGCCGCAGCAATTTCAAACAAATTTTCAAGAACAGAAAAACTACATCAGCTCATTTCCATATTTACTGCGAGAAGCAGTATATACTGCAAGTCATACAAATGGCTCTAAAATTTGCAGAAAAGACCCAAAAAAGGAAGAAGATAATATGCACCGACTCAAAATCATGCCTTAAAGCAATGGAATCATGCATAGCAGACCATCCAACTATAAATAATATACAAAGATAGACTAACAGACTAACTGAAATTGACTACAACATAAAACTGTGGTGGGTTCCGGGACACAGTGGAATAAGCGGAAATTAACAGGCGGACAAACTAGCCAGGAAAATAATAAGAGACACAACAAACACAAAAATCTCTGTTACAGACAT
>JAUZSV010117140.1:0-13842 GCA_034780495.1 Parotocinclus cesarpintoi | reverse complement strand
TCACAGATGCGCCAGCAAGACGTGCACCAACAACTTGTCCTCTTTTGAACTCTGGTATGTCACCCATAATGTTGTGTACATTGTGGTGTTTCAGTTTCATTGTACAACCCCTGTACATTTTCAGTCTGGCAAACAATTCTAGAAACATACAAGCCGAGTTTATTTTACTTGTTCCCAGTATTCCTTGTCACTTTTCTCTACAGAATAAAATGTGTAAACTTCTCAAAAGAAGGACAAGCAGTGAAGATTTGACAGCTATAACATTTCTTTGTAGTCACTTCCTCTCGTTTCCAGCTTCTTACAGCAAGAGCGAAATGTATCAGTCAAGCCCTGAGCTGCATTTGTGTGCTTTTAAACATAACTTATTTAAACTTAATCAGGTCATTTAGGATTATTTTTAAAATGAAACTATTCCATAAATGAGTCTGGTGAAAATTTGACACTGACGTCTTCATAGTAAAAAACGGTGGTTTATAATTACGTCTTTACCTTCTTTGCAAAAAATACTAAATAAAACAGAACAGAACCAAACCTGTGAGTATTCTTGCAACCTATGCTTACCATCATGATACGGCTCAAAATAAGGCAGCTCTCGGGACGTACCAAACCTCTGCTGTGCTTCCATGTGAGAGACACTTGGGGGCAAATACTGACATTCCTCATACCTAAACAAAAAAAACAACACATCATCATCAGCCTGCTCAGGTTTGCAACGACCTCAGGTTCAACTAAAAATCCCATTTAATAAAGTGTTAATTAACCACAAACTCTTTCATTTCACTTTATGTCACATAGTAAGGTACTTATGCAAAGCAAATCGTTATCCATGACAAATATTATTTTCATGATAAAAAAAATAGTGAACAAAACAAGGTATGATAATATTTATGACAGTTAAATACACATGCTAAATCTTTTTTAAGCTGCTTACGTCTGCAAGAGACTGATTTTTATTTCCTACTACAATTTGTTGACTTTTGTTGTGAAACCAAACAGACATTGATCGGATTATCGGGTTGTTGATCGGATGGTGATTAAGCAGTGCAGACCTGTATAATTTCTTTTTGCAGTTTTCTAAATAAAATCTAAAACACCATTATACCTGGTGGGAGCCGATATAGTTTCCTTTGGTTTGTAAGAGAAGTGCTTCATGTTGAACGTCTCCATCTCAGTTTTCATCCTCATCTGAAAGACACATTAAACTCATAAATCTCTGCTGAAAATCTGATGCAACTGTAGACTTACTATTACCACTGTGTTTGTAGAGTTCTGTGTTAGAGACCAATCAAAGACAGATTAAGGTGCTACTGTTCTACTAAATAAAGTTTTTGAGCACCTGAATATCAGCGATAAAGTACACGCTGAGCAACTCTACATAAATATGACTATTTCTGGATATAAAAAGGTAATGTACAGCTGATTTAAAAAAATGAGTATCCTAGAGGAGAGCTAGGATAATTTATTTTCTATAAATAATTCAGGGTTGCAGGGGTTCAGGGCCTATGTGGGTACACTGGGCACTCGGTGGGTACCGATCCTGGACAGGGCACTAGTGAATTGCAGGGCACTTGCACAAACACTTACTCACACTGGGACATTACAGAGATGCCACCCATACCAACAGGTCTTTGAAAGTCTGGGACTAAACCAGAAAGTCTGGTGTAAACTGATGCATAAGATGAGGAAAACATGCGAACAGGCAACAGTCAGGTCAGGAATCAAACGCAACACTGTTGTTGTGAGGCTGCACCACTGTAATAACAGTTTGTTCGTACTATTTGGGCAGTAAAGTTTAAATAAAGTTCATAAGTTTGAATTATTACAACAAGAAAAGCAACAGGTGGCAAAACATAACATATGCAGGTGGCAAAACATAACATATGCTGTGACCAATTACATAGCAAAAGACGCAGTGCTAATTCCTGAAGCCGAGCAGAGATGGGTTCAAACAACGTTCAAATAATTGATGCTGGCGTGCCTTTAAGCGTTTTATAGGCGTTTCCATGAGCTTCTCATTCCTCATCTTTAGCTCTTGGAGATATGATGGGAAAGTGTCCTCATGCTGCGCAGTCCTCTTCTGCACCGTCTGGACTCCAACCTTGCCTACAGACGAGCATTTAAAACTGTTTAATTTAACTCTCGCCTGCATTCATTACATAATCAAGCTCTTATAGCATCAGATCGTTCTGGTACTCACAGCAATCATGGCCACAAAAATCTTTGTTCCTACAGAAATGATTACACTTTCTTTTCCCAGGATCGGTCTGAGCAGAGTCTACAGTGAAGCGGGATTACAAAACATATTAAGTTAAAGATTATAAAGCTCAAATATTAAGTTACAATTTACTGTCAGCAATTCAATAAACTACTCTACTGTTGATCGATTTTCATCCAGAAATAATATACCATTTTTTGTATGGTATTTTTATATGGTATAATGTAGTACAATTATAAGTATTCCATATGTGTTTTAGCTTTTTATTGACAAATACCTCCAGTTTAAGCAAAGACTAAATAATTACATTGTTGACCCTACTTTTGCAATTCAACTAGGCATGCTGGATATCAGCTTCTGGGAAATATCTTCAATCACATCAACCCGTTCTTGCCTAAGCAGTGCTTGGAATTAGTGATAATTTCTGGTTTATTGTTTGTCCACCCTTTTTTTGAGGCTGGAGCCCAGGTTCGCAATAAGATAGAGATCTGGAGAGTTTCCTGGCCATGGATCCAAAATTTCAATGTTTTGTTGACCGAGCTGCCTGGTTAACACTTTTGCCTTGTGACATAGTGCTACTTCATGCTAAAAAATTGCTTCTGGATCCCACGCTTCAGGTGCCCACCAGCACCGTGTTGGCTACCCCTGATATATAGTGATTAGTGGAGGAGTAACAAGTGAACCATTTTAGACATATTACATATGTTCGTGCTTCTCAGGATAAAACTAAACTGTTAAGTCCAATCAAAAAGTCCATTCCTAATTAGACACTACTGAGTGTAAAAAGCAGATTGCCTCTTCTACTCTGAGTCGGTTGTGCTGGAGTTCTGGCAGCAGCAGTGTGTAACTTGGCTAAGCCACTGTTCCTCTGTGATGCATCCTGTGCTCTCTGAATGGTATACGCTGGCCTCTCTAATCCATGAGATTCTGCTCTGAATGTTTTTGCTCCCGAGTAGAATGCGCTGAATTTCTGCTGGATATCCAGTCCCACTGTGCAAACACACACAGACACACAAATGTACAAATGTACAAAGTACAGGATGAGTCAAAAGGCACAGGGCATGCTTTTATTTTGGAAATAAAAGGGAAAATTCCATATCTGAATACCCCAGCAAGTAATGTGTAAAAGGGCCTATCTTTTAGGTTATGAGCGGAACATGGATCAAGGGATCTCGGAAAGGGTCTCGGAAATCTGCCGAAATATCTTTTTTGGGTTCAAGAGTTATAAAACAAAAACTTTTGTTGTCCTGCACTAATAACTATATATGTTAATGTAATCTCTGTTAACATGTCAATATTTTAATGCTGATAATCTTTATGCTGTTGATTGCATTATTGCTGCTTGACAATAGCCTGTAGGAAACAGAGCTAATAAGGGTTATAAAGGTTTTTTTCAATACTCACAACAAGGTAGCTTGCATTTGTAAATAAATACTTTTAATTTAAGAAAGCACTAAATCTTATTTAAGTTAACATTGTTGCTGCTGTTGACTGAATTGTTAAGAAGTAATAGATACACAGTGGTTTATATTGACCATTCATATTGAGGTATAATTCTTAAAAAAATAAAGTATTTCTTTAGTTTCAAACACAAACCAAAGCAGATGAGGGGTAGACCGCCAGTTTGTGATGAACTAACATTAAGGGTACATTAAGAGTCGGTGTTACCCAGAGCTGATGCCAGAATAGATCAGCAGTCACTTCATAATACTATTCTATAGCACTTATGCTAAACAATACAAATAACCCAATCACTACAAAAAGGCTTCACGTCATTAAATCTGTCTAAGAATCTGAATCGTACCATATTCAGAGCTGATCAAATTGATACTGAGTTCATCTCCGATGGGCGTTCTTGTCACCTCAACCTTTCTCCACCAGCTGCCAGACTTCAACAGTAAAGTGTCTCTGTTAGTTAAGATGAAATGTTGTTATATTTGGTCGTTTTCCAAGCCTTCTGTAAGAAATTCTGTAAGAGTTCTCACGAGATCTTATGGTGAAAGACCACATTGTTGCTGCCGTCTCCAATTAAAAGAGTGACATAATGGTGATCTGGTGCAGTCCTTTTAACCAGTAGCTCCTCAAAATTCTTGAGGTTCACTGTGATAACAATCTCAGCTGTGGTGATGCTATATCTAGGAAGCTACAAAACACAACATTAATGCATTTGAATACAAAGTTTAAGTGTTTGTGGTTTGTGGACTGTAACAGGGGCCATAAATGGATAGTAACATTCAGCTCCATTACCTGACCATGTAAGGAACCCGTACTTTTGGCCTAAAATGTTCCCCTAATCATTCACAATACTGAGTTCCCAATTACATCTTCTTATGGTAAGAAATTCAATAAAAGACATTACTTTAACATTTTCTTATACACGTACTAAAGGTAAAAAAAACTTCAGTCACCTGCAATTAAAATAATCAGAATGCTTTTTCCTCTAGAAAACTGTAAACAAAATAATTGAAGTCTTATGCAATTAAAAGAAAAATAATGCAGCTGCATCAAATGTGTTATTGTCCTACAGTTTTTGGTGCTAAGGGTTATCTGAAATTGAAAATCAAAGTATACTAACATCCCTTTAAGCATCATTAAATGCACCTTCACCAGTTTCCAGTTTCCAAAGAAGGATGGCAGCAGACAGGTCAGGCACACTCGGTGTGCTAGTTGCACTTTTAACTTAAAGGGCTGTAGCTGAAAATGAGCTTTCAGCGCTATTTATAGACTATACATATAGGTTTATGTATATATATATATAATGTTGTTTTTTGGTTTTTTTTATACGTGTTGTGAAACTTGCTTGTTGTTTCTAACAACTTCTGGTCCTGAGCTTAATGCAGGGCCTCAAGGCCCTCTTGTGGTTCCTTTTTGCACTGGCCAGGCCTCAAATGAACACATAATTGTTTGAGGTGTCTGAGGGAGGGAATGTCCAATGGAAGAGATGTACTAGCAGGGCACCCTGTCCATTAATGCAAGGGTTCAACGCCCACTAGTGGACACATGGCACTGAAGCACCACGCGTTACAGTGAACATTACCAGGTATGGTGTCTGCTTATTTGCATGACATATCCTCTAGATTAGTGTGCCTCTCTCCTGCTTAGGCCAGACTTTTTTTAATTGCTTGTTCCTCGGATGTCCCTACTTAAGAATCTACTGTGGAGGGAGTAAAAAAATAAAAACTAAATATTTATTTTTCAGCACTTTTCAATTTCTCGAAGACTATGTGGAATCAGTACAAGGAAGGAGTAAAAAATCAAAGTAAATTTTTATCTAAAAATAAAAAACATTTAATCTACGATTAAATTAAACTGAATCTGGAAAAAAATTTAATGTACAGAACAATACCGTTGGCTCTCCACCGGAGGACGGAAAAAGCTAAAGAAAAATACTACATATATATATTTTTTATTTCAACCATTAGTACTGCGGCAGACCCGCGAAATACCAAATTAAAAGAAAAAATTGTATTCTTCAAATATGATCGTCGGCAGATCCGCGAAACAAGCAATAACAAAAAAGTCTGGCCTTACTGCTAGACCTTTTTTCAGTATTCACTAATAGGATCAAGTTTTGTGATTATTAATCTCTTTCTGCTCATGCATTCACACTAGGGTGTTCTGTACTTTTATGAGCACACTGCTTGTATTATGGTTATTATTATGTTTCATCCATCTCGGGTGTGAGTTGTACGGTATTTGTTTAGTCTCTGGCTTGTGGCTGTTCGTGAGCCGTTGTTTCTGTTTTCTTTGTCCTTCACATGTGAGAAGCCACATACTACACTACAATGCTGGACAACACTGAATTACACTGTACAGCACTGCATTAATTCAGTGCTACAAATTATACCACACTACATCTTTAGTGGCTCTGTAGGTTTTTCGTTACTTCCTCGCTGAGGGTAAATTTAGGACATCACCTGTTCCAGTCTAACTTCATACTTTGGAAGTCTGCTGACGGCTTCTTTGATCTGGTTTCCAAACGGAGGGTGTCTATTCACTATCTGGACAAAAACAGACATGATAAATGTCCATGGTTATCAGTAATCAACCATGACTCTGGAACTGAAAAACTAAATAAATGCCACAGGACACACCCATGTGCATAATTCATTCATACCAGTTCCAGCTCTCTTGGATTAGTTGCTTCGATCTTGCTGAATGAAATCAGTCCTGCATTCACCATGGCGTTTGCTAGTGACAACCCTAAGAAAGTAAAATGCAGCAAACACTGAAAGATTCTTAAGTTCAGCTCCTTAGCACTCAGCTGGCACTGTGGAAACTTGCTGCCGCATCACCACAGTCCCTGCGGTTCCTCTTTGGATTAATCAGTCAACACACAGACACATAACTGCCCATCTGAGGGAGGAGATGTCGGATGGAGGCACTCTGTCCAGAGGACCCACTCACCTGCAACACTTGAACACTAGGATATGACTGGCCAAGTCTTAAGACCTTATTAAGCACTAACTATCTTAATTATCTTTATAAACGGGTTAGTAAGACAACTCACCAATCCTGTCCAGCTGTTTGGAGACAAAGGGGGAATCTTCCCACAATTTGGCTCTGAAACACTTGGCTAAAATCAAACTGTTGAGCTGAGCTGAGAAATTGTTCTTGGTGTGCTGACTGAGAAACTCCACCAGACCTTAAATCACACACACACACACACACACACACACACACACACACACACACACACACACACACACACACACACACACACACACAATGTGAGTAAAGAGAAGCAAAGCAAAGTTATGTGAGCGTACAGACGAGATCCAGACCAAACATATTAGTGAAGCAGATACTGTACTCAAAGAGCAACACAATGATTACATCTGCTTAATCTGATCCCACTCCTGAAAATCTTCCCTGTGTCCTGAGTAAGTCCAAACTCCTGAATTGGGATGCAGCCGAGCTGAGCTTGAATCAAACTGTGGTGGGATAGAAACACACACAAAAAATTAGCATAACATGTGGTCATCATAGAATAAATTAATTTTTTAAAAAGAGTAATACAATAGATCAATCCATAAAATAACTATGTATTTTAAAACTGTCATGGTTCATTTGTTACAGTAGGCAGCTAGTTTGGACCTAAACAAGTGACTCTGGAAGCAATAGATGTGAAACCAGGCCTTATGGAAACCCATCGGATGAATGATTATTCACTCTATATTGATCTGTAGAGAATAAGAAAATAACTACCCTATCTGTACCAGCAGTACACCGCTAAGCTGAGTAGGGGTCACTCTGGGTAATTCCCTCTCATGGTTCAACACACATGGCCAGCGATGCTTCCGTGACATCCAACCCTGCCAGAAAGCACCGCCAGGACTCGAACCCGGTCACTCTGGTGGTGAGCTTGTGATTTGCATTTAAGCCTTAATGAATTATTAATGTAATTAATTTAATCGTACCAGTTTACTTTCATGTCATTACTTTTGATCTTTCCATCCATTGGATACCTAAAACACACAGACACTGGATTAATTTCAGAATACACCTACAAAGAAAGCATTCTTAAGCAGGATTTACTTAACTTAAAATATATGGACTATACTGTCTAAAAGGGAGAAATCAGTTTGGCAGCTTAATTGCTGGCCCACATATTTTATTCCAGTCAGACATATTTGTTTAATTATAATAACATGGTGTCAATTTATTTAATGTATGGTGCAGACCTCTCAAAGTGCCAGCAGGCTTTGTCAGCACATACCTCCAGCCAACTCTCTCTAATAGACTGGTCTTATTAATCAATTCAATTACATTCAAATTTATTTATGTAGTGCTTTTTATAACGGAGCATCATCTCAAAGCAGCTTTACAATCTTATGTTATCGTAAAAGGCCAATCCCAAATTGAGCAAGCCTAAAGCGGCAGTGGAAAGGAAAAACTCCCTGAAAGTAGTAGGAAGAAACCTTGGGAGGACCAAGAGTCATTTCTTGCTTGCTAATTTCTTTTCCCTAATCCCCACACTCGGGTGAAGTATCTACCATTCTATCTCTTAATTTCCATGGCTACCAGCCCTCTCCATCTCAATCCTCTTGTTCCCCTGCAAGACTTTTTTAATTGCTTGTTCCTCGGATGTCCGTACTTAAGAATCTACTGAGGGAGGAAAAAAAAAAAATCTTTATTTTTCAGCACTTTTCAATTTCTCTAGGACTATGTGGAATCAATACAAGGAAGGAGGAAGAATTAAAAATATATATACTTTTTTAATAAAATGTATTTAATCTACAATTAAATAATTAAAGTGAATCTGGAAAAAAAAATGTAATGTACAGAACAACACCGTTGACTCTCCACCGGATGGCGGAAAAAGTTAAAAAATAATTATTGTATTTTTTTTTTTATTTCAAGCATTGGTGCTGCGGCGGATTCGCAAAATACCAAAAATATATATATATATATATATTTTTTTTTTGTATTCTTTAAATATGATCGTCGGCGGATCCGCGAAACAAGCAATAAAAAAAGTCTGGCCTAAGTACTGATTTGCAAACTGCATGCTAAAGGCTAATGCTACATTTTCTGCACCAGGTTTTATACTCACCTGACTAAATTTATGTTGGCTCGACTGGCTATTCTTTTGCTTAATTATCTCGGTGTTTCAGAGGTGTGCTGCCTCGCCAGAATACTAACATCTGTATTCGATTTCAACTTATACAAGGAATGGCATTTGAACCACTGTATGAATTTCACCCTGCCTCGCATTCAGCCCATTCAAAGCTTTGTGATTTGTTCTTCAAGCTTTGCACTTTGTTCTTTAAGTTCCGGGCTTTTTGGCAGTCTCATTTATCTTACCAATCCTTCTTGTGTGTTTCTGGATCTTGCATGTTGTGTAAGCCTCTGATACCTTTGTTTAGAGCAGGGTAGGCAATCTTACTTTTATTGAGAGGGCACAACTAACTTGCATTTTCCTAGATACCAATGTATCACCAACAGCAAAAGACTTCTGTAAAAATGATTAGATTTAAATTACAAATTATGTTCTGCTAAAACATAATTACAGCTTATTATATGCAGATGTTTTAGATACAAGCATTTAGAAATTAAAGTAAATAAGCATTCATAAAAACAAAAATCCAAAATGCATTCATCCAAACCAACACATGGCAAAAATCAAGCTCTCTGCTGTTTGGATTTAGTAACTAGTAGCACCTCTCCTACCAATAAGTGATGTGCCAGCAGAATGACAGCAAGAGTCCTGTCTACATACAGAGAGAAAATACCTGGGACATACATAATACATCATGACCCTCACCAGGAGAAGCAGACCTGATCCAAACATATGATAGTACCTGTTATAAGCAGCCAGTTGACATTTAAGGAACAGGTAGCATTTAATTTATCATTTCTTACGGGTCTGTTTTTGGTTGTATGTGTTGCATCCCTAAGACCCTGTACATTATAATGCACACATTTAGCACTATTGCTAAGCTTCCTACAAAAAAATCTACGAAGGGGCATTAAGCATTAAGCCTTGCTGACCTGATAGTGACCCTGTTCTTGTCCTTGTTCAGTGTGTTCAGGGTTTTCTTCTCATTCATTCTCAGCTGTACGTCACTAAACTCCTTCACCTTTGAAATGATTTCAATCTAGCACAAGCAAAAATAATCAAACAGATTCTCCATTTCTAAAGCTGGAAATATTGATGGCATCAAATTGCCACAATAAAGAAAGAATCGTGTTAATAACAATAGGAACATGTTAGACATATGAAATGCGTTGTTTTAGCAGGTTTGGGTAGATTTTTAACTCTGAGGTCGTGGTATTAACCATCCCCTGCACATAGTTACTTTATCTAACTTCTCTACTGCACATCAGTTTTTCTCAGTACAAAGTTTGTTGTATGTAAATGAACTTGTGGTAAATGAGAGCATTCTGATAGACACTCACCAATTCAGACAAGGTTTCAGTACCGGTCACCTTACTGAACTGCTTCATGGTGTCAAACGCGACACAGTATCGAGCCATAAGCCTCCCACTTTCTGTGCTCAAGAGAGATTTATCTAATCAGCAAAATCAGTCACGTAGAAAATATATAATGCAACAAGTAATACAGATTTGTTAGGATTAAACCTGACTATAAAGTGGGAGTCAGAAGTCTGACAGCACTAGTGAAAATGCTTCCATAATGCATTGCTTTCCTTGAATGTATTCTTTACGCATGGTAGATCAGCTAGTAATTTTATTTAAAAAGTTAAAAAATATCTGTATACATTTCATATACATTTATTTATATGCTTAAGTTGGATTCCACAAGTCTGTCTAAAACTTGACGATCCATATTATCCAGAATGATTTCACATTAATACAAAAGTCAATTGGGATGTTACTGAACACTTGGCGTTTTCTGTATTAAATTTGGGTATTTAAGTTCTGTATTTAAGGCCTGCTTGGTTCCCAGTTGCCTTTGTAGCATAATAGCCCTATTCCCCCGGTTTCTTTCCGTCTCATTTCTCTGCCATGTTGTTATTTTTGTCCTGGTCTCTTTCTCCAACTAGTGGTCCTAGTCCGAGACTGTCGAAGAACTTCTCTGGTGCTTTTCTAGCTCGTTCTTTTCTCCTAAATCACTGCTAATTTAAGCCCTGCTTTTCCACTCACTCTTTGCCAGTTTGTGTGTTGTCTTATGCTACGATTATCTACACTGCCTCCCCTTATTTTTGGTTTCTAGCTTATACTTCTAGACTCTCTCAAGTCTCCACGACTAGTCTGGGTTTCAAGTCTCCATTCCTGACCTCAAGGGCTGGTACAATGGCTCCCTGGCTTATTTCTTAGTCCCAAGACTGGTAAATGGGCCCCCTGTCTGCTCCCAGAACTCCATGCCCAGCCCAGCTTCCTGCTTATTACTGCTGTTCATCGTTATTTATATAAATCACCAGGTAAGCAAAATGAAACTTCAAAGAAAGGTGTTTGATTACACAAATGAGATGCAAACTCAGTTATGGTGATTGAGTAGTAAGTGATATATTGATGGAGGTGAACAGAAGCATGTCAAATTGAATGAAAGTGCCCCCACATTGACTGTTCAGTAGGTGGTATGGTCACCCAAGAGTGACAAAACACACGGCCAGTGATGGGGCATGGACAGGATCAGATTATTCAGCAGATCTTCTAGGATCCTCTTCATATTCATTTTGAAATATCCCCTCATTTTTAGGAGCAGTGTATTTTAAGTAGCCCCATAAATGTTTGATGGGATTTAGGTTAAGTAACTGTGAAAGAAAGTATAACGCTCACAAAAATGAATTAGCCCATAATTAAATATCCCCCCGTTTTGTGAGCAGTGTATTTGACAGTCAGCACTCTTTGGTCTTCAAAGATAAGCTTTGACGTGTCATTACATTTGTTATGAAAAACCTCATATTAAAGCCAAGAAAACCTCAAAATATAAGTGTTTGCATTAGTGCTCCCAGAATTATGGTCCCGACTCTATGTTCAAATCAGAAAACACTCCACGGCCCACTTTGGGCAAAGAGAGTTGGGTCTATCTATAGACCAGTGGTGCCCTTCATTACAAATGCCTTACCTGTAGGCTTGATGTTTATGTCTTCGTCCATTGTAATCAATTGAAAAGAGGCCAGGGAGTTTAAGTTTCTTAAACAAAGCTCTACAAAGACATTAAAAAGAATAAAACACAGAACAAGAGTCCATCTGTAGCCGCTGCGCCAAGAAAACTGAAGAACTACGTAAGCAATCCCACGATACCTTGCAGTTTGGTTTCAATGCCGCATTTGTCAAGATCAGCAGAGAAACCTAAAACAAGCAAAAAGGAGAACTATAAGAACACATTGTCACAGTTTCTAATTTTTAAAGAGTATAACTTTAGCAGAGGGGTCAATCCCACAGGAGTCACATACCCATTTAGTGGACGTCTTACACGACTTACCGTAGTGTGTGGAATTCTTTAAAGCTCGAATGTAGAGGAAAGTGGAACGAATCCAGTCTACGGCCATTTTCACATCAGAGATGGTATGAAGGACAATTTCAGCGTTCAGGTGCTCCACCAAGTTCTTGTGCAAGCTTGAGACAAATACAATTGTATATAATAATAATGGACATGCTGGTCAGTGAGCATTAAATGTGCATCGAAAAAATCCAGTGCGTAGTAAAATGTCCTAAATGTCAAGAGATTACAGAAAATGACACTAGTAAATCCTATCTGACAGCATCATATCTTTTTAGTTGGTAGAGACTGACATCAGTTTTAGAGAGTAACTTCAAATTAAAGCAATAAGTAATCAGGTTACTTTTCCAAGGAAGCTGTCAGCAAAGTAATCCCCAGTATAGTTTTAAAGCGGTAATTAGTAAGTAATCAGTAATGCGTTACTTTTTTTAATCCCCAACACTGGGGCAGCACAATGGTTCATGGGTGGCACCGCTGCCTCACAGCAGGAAGGTCCCTGGTTCAATCCCAGGGTGGAGCGGCCTGGGTCCTCACAGTGTCTCAGGGTACTTTGGTTTCCTCCCACAGACATGTTTGTTAGGTCCATTGGTGTCTCTAAGGTGGTCCTAAATGTGTGACTGTGTGTGTGTGAGCTACGATGGATTGGCGCCCTGTCTAGGGTGCCCAGAGTTGCCAGGTGGGAACCGGCTGGCACGTGACCCCATGTGGATTAAGTGGAAGATAATGGTCCCAGCACTGGTTGTAAGTTGCTCTAAATAAAGACATCTCAATAAAATTTAAATGTAAAAACACTCAAAAGAGAGTTTCTTTGCTGATCAACCTGCTCTCTATTGTTTCTGATCCATCCAAAAGTTGCAGGTACTTGTCTCTGGTTTGACAGCGAGTCATGATCACAGCAGTTGCTGATGTATCATACTAAAAAAAGCAAGAAAACAAAGGTTCACAGCACGATTACTCACTGTTAAGAATACTGTCACTGAGGTAAGTCAGATAAGTGCTATCAGATTCAGATCAGATTCACTCGTCTAGTTATATGCACAGTGGTACCTCAATACTCGACGGTAATTCGTTCCAGAAGGGAAGTGCAAACAGTACGTACCGAGCAAATGATCCCCAAAAGGAATAATGTAAATTGAATTAAGTAATTGAAATGTAATTGATTAATGGAGCTCCCTGATTTATAACGAGGATATGTTCAGATAAATCCATCGTAATTTTAAATGTATCATGAACTAGGAAGTTTAATATAATATAGGGGTCTCAAAGTGCCATCCTGCGCAGTTTCACACGGGTTAACACAATAAGGATAAATCTGGCATGCAATTCAATTTTATTTATTTATGCTTTATTGTGCACATTTTTATATTGTCTTGTTATTTTGGTGTTTTTGTATGTGTGTGCATGGTTTTTTTTTTTGCTTATGTAGCATTGCCAGGTGACCAGGCAACGCTGCGTAAACCCGATCCACTGATAGGCTGCCCGTCTCTACGTACCGTACGTTTATTCAGAAACTCAGGAAATTATGTGTTCATAGTAATTATATATTAAAATAGTTGATTTTCCCTTTTCCAACTGCTTTTTGTCGTGATCCGTTAATCTGGACCCTCATTGGGGTAGCAATTGGGACTGAGGTAGCATAGCGGTTAAGATACTGGACTCTGGACCCCAAATGAACCTGATGGTCCTGGGTTAAAATCCCACCTCTGCTAAGCTG
>JAUZSV010117030.1:0-13844 GCA_034780495.1 Parotocinclus cesarpintoi | reverse complement strand
ATTTGTTTGCATTGACCTGATCGGGAATTATTAATTGAGCTGCTTGTTACATCCTGTCTCTTCTCTTTTTTCATAATTACTATATTAAAAGGCTTGATCTTTGTTATTCAGCAGACCCATGAACTTTTTCTTCTGTAGTTCAGTATCTTTACTAGGCCACCGCAGTCACACTGGCTGCTAGCAACTGTAAAATGTATAGTGAAAAATGTTATCTTTTCATAAAACTCTGGACACAACCATTGCAGCTGTGATTAAACTTAAAAACAACTTTCTAATAAGTACTAATAAGACAAATGACATCTGTAAAATCTTAGGTTATCACTTATATTTATTACAGTCCTAATATGCAGTTATTGTGTTAAGAAATGACATTGCGGTGGTATATAATATTTTACATTGATGCTGAATATAAGCTTAATTGGGACTGCAGGTTGTATCCTCTTCTTTGTTTTGCTCTTTGCGTGTCTGCATGCTATAACATGGGGGTGCCTATGTCAAGGTTAATGTCACTTGACACGGACAATCACACCTGAAGAGTGCTGAGACATGGGGACTTTATGATGACACTTGTTCCAGACATATAAATAAACAACAGCATGTCACCCCAGTTGTACCTCACTGCAGTCACAATGTCTTGCCCTGGTCAGTTGACCAGGAGGGTTCAGGTTTTGATGATCATTAGGGTGTCCTGGTGCCATGAGTCCAAATGTATGTCCGTGCCTTGTCTCATCAGAAACTCCTGAGTCTCAGGGCTCCCCAGATTAAAAAAGTCTTCATTCCATGTAATGCAGGCCATAAGTACCTTAGTTACACAAAAGACCTTTGGTAAAGTGAGCTTTGAATTAATTTCCATGATATAGGAGGTTCTGTGGGACTCCAGCATAGGTCTTGCGTTTCCTGAGGTGTTGGTATTCCCATGATTTTGTATGAATTCCCACGAGCCTGTAAGTCTTATGAGTTTTATTTTATTCCACTACTAGGATAGAACAGTTACTAAAGATGAATCAATTAGTATAGCCTTTATGAATTATATCTGCCAGTATGCTTAGAATAAGGGTCCACAACACATAGCACACCCATATGATATGAATATCCAACCTCTCATTAGTTCTACCTGAGCATCATTTCTTGTACCCCCTTTTCCATGCCAGTCATGTAGGACAGCTGGGAAGCCCGCTGTAGTTCAGTTTTGAGGACTGGATGAATCTCCCTTCCTCCAGCTGCACAGTTGCTGTCTCTGTTTTCAGCTTCATGATAATTAGTAACTTTTTAAGTTCAATGCTCCATCTCGTACAGTCTGGTAATCAGTCAGCTTTATTTCCTAACGTGCCTGTGTACCAGCTGCTTGTGCTTTGTGTATAACTGCTTACTTGTGATCCTTACTGAGATCATTGTTATACAGGAAGCCTTGTTACCTGAGACCTGAACTGGCCGATTTTTGCCCTAAACCTTTTCTTAGACCAGATGAGAGCTGGGAGACTCAAATTGCAAATGTATAATCCTGCAAAGAATGATCCTACACATCTCTTTAAATACACTTCTAAATGCATAGCAGGTACTGAACTAAACTTATCTAAAAGTTGTTGTTCCTAAATTGGCTAGAGGTAGGCTGGGTGTGCTTGTGCACCATGGTGTCTGTGTGTGTATCTTTATTAATCCCAAGTTCTAGTGGAAAGTAGTCGGGCATGAAACATTTCCCATCAGCACATCTTAAATGACTTTGAATGATGGACATTTTGATAAGTGAAAGTGCCTTATGACTGAAGCCATCCCTTTTGTCGGCTCAGTAGAAAGGGGAGACTTCAGGGAGGATAAACTTTGCTTAGATGAGAGGAAAGGCAAGCCTTTTATCTCGGGCAGGCACTGTATTCTACACAATGTCTCTCCAGTACAGGCTAACAAAGAGCTACTTATGTACTTCCTCTGGGCTGGCAGGCCTAATACCGTAGTGCCGGAGATGGTTGCGAGGACACGTCTTTTAGATACTGAGCTTAGGATGGTGTGGTGGATAAAGAACAATTCACTGTTTTTCCGAAATGTGTGTGTGCATAGGCTGTTCCGAGTTAAAAGGTGGTGAATAAACTCAGAAGGTGTTCCCTCATGAAATCTACCTCCATCCCTTGTCTACCTTATTTGAACTTTATTTTGGACAAGATTCATTATAAAGCTCCTGTGTTCTAAAAATTGGTCATTTGGGATGGTGATCACTTTTTGTACCAGTTGTTTCCTGTTGTTTTTTTTTAATTATTTATCTTTTCGTTTTTATCTCCTAAATTCTTTTTTATCATCTAAAATGCATTTCCATTTTGTTTTACTAGGTCAGACAACACACAAAGTACATGAACCTTCTTCAGTATGAAATTGGCATATTGGTTTAAAACCTGAGCTTCATTCATTGTATGCCTTTACCTTTTAAGAAGCCTGGCTTGTCATGGCTCATATTAACTCTTGCTGAACCCTCAAAGCCCCCCTAACTATCCTTCATCGTCATGGTTGGATGCCTCCCGCCCTGATGCTGTCTGTCCTCAGCAGGGTCTCTGATGATTGGCTCGCCGTGTGTCCTCATCCATGCCGGGGTGTGAATGACGGCCCCTGTCAGCGCTGACGGACTACCCTGCTGCTCCGTATTCTTGCTCTGACTGACAGTCACTCGTACCTCCTCTGAGCCACCCCAAAAGATCGCCTGTTTCATGGCAGGACCACCTCACCCTCCAAAGGAATGGGTGGGGGAAAGACTCTTGGCTGAAAGTCTGTAATGTTGCTCCCAGGACACTGAGAGTGTAAATTCTGACCTCGAAACAAACATCATGCTCAATTACTCCCCTCAGACAGACTTCATTGAAAAGTCCCACCGTGGGTTATGCCAGTGCAACTGAACAATGGCGATTTTATATTGTACGAGTGCGGAGCAAATGAGCAAACTTTAATTATTTTACATTGTACATAATTTCTGTTCTATTGCAGTTTACATTACCAAATAAACTTACTATTTAGTATACTTAGTAAATATGTCTGATGGATGTTATCATGTCTAATTCTCTGAAAGACCATGTACCTAGAACATACGCAGAGCTAATGACTGGCGTCAACTATCTATCATTGTCCTTCTCCTTTTGTGCTAAACAAGACATCTTATTTTCTGTGACAGGTGGTTATTTGCAGTGGAGCAAGTAACAAAAAAATCTTAATTTCAGTCTGGAATTATATCTAAGAATTGCTATCATAGTACAATATGACTATATCTGTTAACTTTGACAATAATTAATTTACTACTAGTAGTAAAGCCCAATACAGATGTTAGGTTTTTTGGTAGGTGGGAGGACCATGTAGTGGTCAAATAAATCCCACAAAAATATTTTTTGATATGTTGTATATTTTATCACTGAGATGTTTTTAAAATGTATATGCATTTACTCGGGCAGGAATACAGCAAATATTGATTGTATACAGTCTTTAATAGATCATTAGTAATTAATTTACTAACAATCCATCTAATTTACCTAGTTTGTGAGCTGGCTCAGTGGCAGAAATGATTTGCTCATCACTCATGGCTTCAGAGACTCCAGTTCAATCCTGAACTTGGACTCTGTATCTGTGGATTTTGTATGTTCTTCCTGTATCCTGTATTTTACTTTCCAAAGAAGTGTTTGGCTAATTTGTCTCTTCAAATTGCCTAAGCATGGTTGTGTTGTAATTTAGTTCTTGTCATGGATATAGCAATCAATGCTGAAATGTTATCATTACATTTGCCTCATTTATTCATTCGCTCTGGAGTTTAACAGATCTTGTCATTCTGTAATGCAATCAGAGGTGATTGGTTGTAACTAAGCAGAGCTTAATTAGTGCCCTGATTAAAATTTCACACCTTTCTGAATAGTTTTTGTTGTTTTGCAAACCTCTCCTTGTAAACCTTCTATTTCTGCACTTTTAGCCAATTTGGGAATTACAGAAGTAAAATAATGTAGTATTATTTGTAAAATAATAGCTGTGTCTTAACAGAATCATGGGAGGTTTCACAGTCTGTAAGTATCTAAATCTTAATGCAGTGCTTAAAGTACAATATTTGGGTTAATGACAAATATTCATAAATTGTTCATATTTATTTATAGTTTATACATACACTTACACACTGTCCAATTACTTTATTTTGACTATAACCTTGTTTCTGCACTCATTGTCCATTTTTCTCAGTTCCATTTATCAAATAGCAGTACTTTATAGTTCTACAGTTAAAGGCAGTAGTCCAACTGTTTTCCAACATACTTTATTTCCCCTTCTCCACCCCCTTTCTTTAATACTCAGGACCCTACATTACCATCAGAAATCATGTACTATTTGGTTGGTGAATCAATCTGAACACTGCAGTGAAACTGATGTGGTTGATGTATTTTAGTGTGTCTTGTGCTTGTATGAGTGGATCAGACACAGTAGTGCTGCTGGAGTTTTTGAACACTTTAATGTCAGTGCTGGACTAAAAATAGTCCACCAGACAAAAATGTCCAGCCACCAGCATACTGTAGGCAGCAACCTAACAAAGGATTAGATGATGATTAGTACAAGCTGTGCAACAACAGATAAGCTACTGTCACTGACCATACATCTACAAGGTGGAGCAATATGGTAGACGTATCTAATAGCGTGTGCAGTGAATGAACACAGTATTTAAATACTCTAGCTAATTTTTCCCCTAATTTTTATAAGAAGTGTAGTTAACAGTACTTGAAGAAGAAATTAGAAAATGGAAATATTTTTTTCCAAGTATGTTTAAACCATGAAGTTAACTTGACATGATTGATTAAAAACTGATGCATTCCTAAAACAAATCTCTTGCATCTACATTTATTTAAAGGATACACAATTTACGTCAAAACCTGAATCATTACTTTTTCCAGGTTGTAAAGTGAGTATTGTTGTAGCGTTGTTCGAACATCTCTTTTGCACCTGTACAGAATTGTGTAAAAGGTTTCTAAAGTATAAAGAGCACCCAATGACAAGGTGGAGACAGTGCACAAATTATTCCTCCAGACTGCAGTGCTTTGTGAAATGCATCCTCAACTATCAAATGCCAGTTGCACCGTGCCACTGACTGCAGCATGGTCTCACACAAACCCATGATTCACGTGGAGTGGAGCTGCTACTGGCGGGAACATTCTGAGAGGAGGTGGAGGTTGGGAATGTGCGGAGGAAAAAAAGGTCTGAATAGGTTACAAAGACAGTCCCAAACATGGCACAAAGCTGGCATTCTCTCTTCAGTATGCATGCTTGGGAGGCAGGTTGACGCTCACATCTCTAAATGTCAAAAGTGAGAATGAAGCCCATTTGTTATCAAGTCTGAGAAATAAATGTACTGTAGAAAGAGTGGGATGTGCACATGTCTGCATCCAGAGATACATGTTGTAAAATGGCAGGATTGTGTATATTGATGACAGTATCTCACAAGCTGGGAAAATCCAAATGTTGAATAGATCTTCTTTTAGTCATTTTTAGAGAGTAAGTATTAATTGTTGGAAAGCCAGTTGTTATTTATACTCAACCTGTAGAAATGAAACATTTAGACATTCAAAAGCAACATATCGGAATTCCCTTTGTTATTCATTTTATATTACTTCTGAAATTTGGGTTAATAGTAAAATTCTAGTTAAATGATATTAACCATTTCTGCTCATAATAACATAATGAAATTAATTTGCATAAACAAGCAAAGGCTAAAAAAAAGTTATTTATTTTGACTTGATAACATAAATGTTTAAGGTATAATGAAAGTGTACAACGTTCATTTAAAATATGTTTAAATTAAAAAATGATGCATTAATAATGTTTTACCATTTGCACTTTATAACAACATATTATGTATTTTTTCATCATATGCATGCTTGTTTGTTCATATTAAACACTCAGTTGCATATTTATTGTTTATCATCATTTACGTATTTTGGTTTTGAATAAACTTAAATATACCTTAATTTAATTTAATCTCTACACTGAGCAAAATGATGAAAAATAGACTGATAGAATGCTGATATTAATTATTAATAATTTTATTTATGACTCTGGACCAATAGGCAGTGCCACTGACTTTAATAACGGTCCATTTTGGAACGATCCATTGACTGTCTTTAATAAATAAAATATCTGTGGGTTGCCAAGTAAGGTATTTGGTGCAAATAATGTGGACATTCCTGTAAAGAGCACATATTTAAATTTAAGCCTAATATTGTGTGCTGTATCAGTTAGTGTGTAATTAATCATTCTTATATAAGCTGTGATTTCATGTATGATCTATATTTATTCTTTGAAGTGGCATTTATTTGAAGTGTCTCAAACCTGGCTTTGGGATCTCACAAAAACTTTTTTATACAAACCGTAAAAGAACAAACTCATAAAGGTGTCTTCAGTTCAGTTCTACTTAAATGCTACTATATTTATACATTTTGTAATTAATTAAATCAATTATTTGCACATTGTTGTTAATGGAACATTGTGTTTAAAACCCAAGAGTGATGTGTGCATCACGTGTTGATGCAACTTTCTCCTTTGTTTTCACTCAAAGTCCGTAAATGACATGTCCTGACCATCCTTTGTAAATCTTAAATAATCCGTTTGCTCTGTTTTGCAACCCTATAAGCAAAACCTTTGTTTTTATGGGATAAATATATATTATATGTATGATTTTTATAATCACATCACATGGGCTCTTATGGGTTAATAACATATCCTTTATATACATTGACAGTAAAAGATATTGTAAGCAGACTTTCTTTGGATAATTTTATTTAATACAAACAAGTCACATAAAAGACATGAAACAATACCACCTCTCTACAGTAATTAAAGTATTATTATCACAGTTCTAAGTTTGCTGGGCGCTTGTGCTCCATTTGTGAATAACGTTGCCTCATAGGCTCATCCTTTGCAATTTATGTTGATATTGTTTTGCTTTCTAAATGGCATTAAATGTTATAAATGTGAGGCATTCCTTAAAAATTAGACAATTAAGAAAAATCAAAAACGACGAGTCTTAGAATACCTGAGTACCTAGAGGCTACGTCTCAGTCTTTTCCAGTTTCGGGACTTCAGTCGGTCCTCTGAGTCTTTGCTTGCACAGCACGTATGTGCTCTGTGATATCTGAACCGTGCCTCTGTCTCATGTTCATGAGACTCCCAGCCTTTGTATGGGAAATTAATTCCTATTTGAGCCTCCCCTCACTGAGTAAGGGGGTGTCTGTTGAAGGGGGGCTGAATGTGTGCGTTCAAACTACAAGGCAAACAATATACAAGAGGCAACAATGCAAATAAGATTCAGAAAGCGTTTTCTCACAAATGCCCCTTGCTGATTTTGAGGTCTCAAGATGCCACAAAAGAGCTACGCTCCTAATCTACACTGCTTAAAAAATTAAAGCCCTGGCTGAGGGGTATGTGTGTGTGTGCGAGGGAGAGGATTCCAGATCCTGATCCTATCATTATAGGCAGCTGCGGAGGCTGGAGTCACTGCTCATGAACAGGGCCGTGTCTGAGTGTGTGCGCCTGTGCATGTGTGCTCGCATTTTCCCATAATGCAGCTTGATAAGGATTGGCCTACATGAAACTGAGTGTGTGGCATCTGATGAAGGCTTGATTAGGTGTTATCTGCTCTTGAGCTGCTATTGATGAAAGCTCCTGAAAGGGCCATGGCTGGAAAAGCGGCAGACGGTTCCATCAAATGGCAGCTATGCTATGACATGACAGCCAGAACCTGGTGGATGGTAAGTCTGACCCTTTTATTGGACCTTTTTTTGCTACATATTTTTGTCCATGCATAGTGACAGAAGCCTTAAAACTCCTCCTTCAGAACACTTCTTGTGTTATGACATACTCAAAGAGATTAGCATTAGTATAGCAAACAATTCAGATAATTGAACAACACTCATCCTTTGTATAGCTTTTTGTCAATCAGTAATTATTTGCGAGTCCTGCATTTGAAATATTAATGTCCATTGTGAATTTTTGGCAGAACTTGCATTTAGACATGAACTTACCCTCACCTCACTTCAGATGTTGTGCAGTGGTGTTGTTTACTGAACGCTGGGGCCATGCATGTCATCAGGGTCTTGCAGGTTGAGGGAGTTGCTTAACCTTGCACTTGGCGTGATGTCACAGGCTTAACACTACGCTCCTGATTTGAGGAAAAAAAGCACTTTGTCACCCCGTGACAGGTTATGGATAATATTGTATTCACCAAAGCATTGTTGTAGTCCCTGATGCGTCCAGTTTTATGTAGTGGTAAATGCAGCACAAAAGTAGCACAAGTCATCGCTGACCCAGGGTATTCCATTTGGGTTTTTTAAAGAAGTGGAATCAATCTCTTCATGCAAAAATGGTTTTGTTGTTTTGTGTTGTTTTGCTGCTGAATCTCAATTCCAAGTTTGAAAACTGTGGCTTTTACTATGATGTGATCTCTCTATTTCCATTTTCTTTCTAAATGAATTTTCTCTCTATTTGTCCTTTTGCATTGCTGCTGGACAATGAGCTCCTGTCTGTTCTCTGCACTCACTAAAACTATCGCTGGGTATCAGTTTACAAGGAATATTAATTTGATCTCAGAATTCAAGACTAACTTTCCCATCCTCATTCTTGGCGTCATTAAACATAAGCATACTGTACTGAGGGCTGGTGTAGAACTGGCAGCCTATATTATCCATACTTTTTCTTGTTGTGTCTGTATCCTTAATTACTTTTTAAAAATACTGATGCCCTTTATTAATTTAATGCAGAAGGTCCATAAATATTTTGTTCCCTGGGTACTTATGAGCAAGTTTCTGATTTAAGGTCTTATTTTTACATTTTTATATAGTGTGGTTTAAATAATTTTAAAGAAAGGCAGACTAAAAAGTTTTTTTCTTCATGGTGTTACTTTAGATGTGCACTATAGGGAAAAAAGTTTGTACTTCATTATGAAGTATTACAGTAATCTAAAAAGAGCTTATTAAATAAAATTGTTACTTCTGTGTTATATTGCATAATATATTCGTGTTATATAAATTAATAATTTACATTTTGAATTTGAATACATTTGTAAATAAATATTACATGTATTAACATTAATTGAGCAATTTAATATTATGTTTTCTTCTTAATTTTTATATATTATTACTACTTATTATTTTTTTTATTGTTCACCTCTAGGGCTAAAATTGTAAGAGTTTCAGAATATGTTGCATTTATTAGTTATTTGTTGTTACATGGCTGAAAATCCATTCGAGCCAAAATATCTTAACTCGTTTAAAGTGATATTAATCTCAAGGGAAATATTGGGCTGCTTTATTTATTATCATTTCCTGCTACTTAATTTGCATTAAACCACACATTGTAAAAGGGTAGGATAATTTATGAACATAAATCACATAAATATTGTTTACGTAAATTAATGTGTGAGAATTAAACATAGAATTCTGAGACATTGCATTATTTTGTTCAGATGAAAGGTTATGCTGTAATCTAATTGCTCAAGAGATCCTTGTTTTGTTCCTTGGTCCTGGCTCCGCTAATGTGGAGTTTGCATGTTCTCCCTGTGAATTTGTGGATTTTCTCTGTGTGTTCTGGCTTCCTCCCACATTCCAGGAACGCGATGGGTCATTTGGTCTCCCTGGAGTGTTCCAGTGCGAGTCTGTGTGTGTGAGTGCATATGCCCTGTGATGGATTGGCACCCTGTCTAGGATTAGTTCCTGCCTTATGCCTTGTGTTACTGGTCAGATAAAGACTCACCTGTGGCATGCTGAACTGCGTTTGAACTTACAGGTGCAATTAAAAGTGATCAAAGCAGTTTTACTTTGCTTGATGGAAGGGTAAGGTGATTTGAATCCATATCCACACAGACACACAAGGCTAAATTAAACTTACCCAAGTTGGCAGATGCTCGGGTGGGCTGTGCTGGAAGAAAACCTGCATTTATCAGTAATCCCTGTTGCCAACAGGCGTTCATTAAGGTAAATAATTATGATCCCCCCCTCCTCTTTTTGACGTTTTCTTGCTGCTATTTCTCAGGATCCTCCAATCTGGCTCACCCTGTACAGCTGGGGGACCGGTTTCAGTTTGTGTGCAGCCTCCAAGCAATCTGGCCTTCAAATGATGCTCCTGCTTTCCTGGCTGAATGTGGGTCAGAGATTAGCATAATACTAACTAATCATGAATAGCATTAGCATTTACTAAGGCAGTAATTAAAAGGATTAGTGAAAGGGGAGAAATAAATGAGGAATCCCTTCACTGTTTATGATGTGCTCTGAAGGCTACTGGGCCATAAATCAGTAGAGAGTGTAGTGGCCCGAATATTTTTTTAATATGTGATAGTGGAAAAAAAAGACAGTTTAAAGTAAATATACTGTCCAAAGGAAATTTGAGTATGAACTCAATTTAAAGTTTGAGGAGACATGCCAAGTGATGTTTTGCTTTTAGCTGCCTATAAGGTAGACTTATCAATATGAGGAATTCAGTATTTAGAGTAGTTCAGTATTTAACTGTCTCTTTTTGATAGTACTTCATATACAGTTGAGTAAAAATAAATAAAGTTGAGTGAAAATAAAATGCACACTTGTCATAAAACAGTAACCAAAAACAAAAAATAAATAGAAAATATTATTCAAAGAGCCAAAGTAACAAATCTTCACATATGTGATAGAAAGAACAGCAAGTGGTATGGCAGATAATCAAAAGTTGATATATTGGCCAAGGGTGCAAATACTACAACTAAGAAGATGTGGCAAAAGCGAATATCATTGAATATCTAATGCGGTTGAATTTAGGTTTAAAGACAGACATTGAGTTAATATGATTAATCTGCATTTTCCGACTGATATTTCAAAACACAGCTTGTGTTACTGTGTTATTGCTTTAACACTGACCAGGGGAAGCAGAAGGAAACAGAGATTTGAACCTTTATATATATATATATATATATATATATATAAATAAAATAGAGGAATATGTATAAAATCTTTGCAAACACTAAATATCTTGGTATCAATATAATTTTTGATCAATCCTAACTGAGCCAATCATACATGCATCAGTGCGTTAGTGTTCTTATTAAATATTAATATAATATTTGAGGATGTTTGTGCTGAGAAGTTTGTGTATTATAATGTCTAGTACTTAATGTGTGATTGACACAAGGGCAAGACATTCCCAAATCTTATCTTCTTGTTCATTGTAAACAACCTCAGGCATCAATTAAACAAAAAACGCTTATATTAATGGACAACAGATGCACTTTAGGACTTGATTTTATCCCACCCTTATAATCAAAGTAGCAAGTGAATTTGTGTGTTTACATGGGTATGAATAGGTGGCAATAAACATATTTGGGCACAGTATTAATTGCCGTGGGTAGCACTGTCCCCTCACACTTACAATATCCTGGGTTCAATCCCCAAGTGGAATGATCTAGGTCCTTTTCTTTTGGAGTGTGCCTGTCCTCCATGTGTTTGTGTTTCCCTCCATAAGAAGTGTTTGTTAGGTTAATTGGTGTCTCTAAAGTATCCTTAGTGTCTGCACCCTACGATGGGTCAGTTCAATGTCTAGAGTTGTTACGGCCATGTGCCCTATGCTGATGACTAGACATCATCTCTTTTCTGACCCTGTTTATGATTAAGCAGATAAGAAAAGAAATAAATGAATAAACAATTATCACTATACCATCACCCAGCTGCCTTGCAAATCCCCAATTTGGCAGGATTATTCTAACTCGCAAATCTATGGTCTTCCCTCCAGAACACTCCGTCCTCATACAGAATGCTGCTGCTGCTGCTGAGTCCTGGTCTACACTAAAAAAAGATCCTTTGGCTATCCATCATTCAGTGTATTCAATACAAGTTTTTAATACTCACCTGTAAAGTCAGCCAGCTTTATCAGTTGGGACACTCCATCATGATGACTAAGATCATTGGATTCTGCTCTTCTGGTTCACCCGAGGTTCAAGCTTTCTATCATGGGTGGTAGATCCTTCTGTATTGCCGCCCCCTTGCCCTGGAACGCTCCTCTTTCTTCTCTGTGCTTTAATACTTTTTTAATTCATTTCAACCTCTGTTTCTGTCTGATGTGTTTTGTTTACTGTATTTATTTCATTTTCTGTGTAAAGGGACTTGGGAACTGTGAAAGGCGCTGTATATATAAGTCTAACTTATTATTATTATCATTACCTCCTTGTTTACACTCATTGTCCATTTTATTAGTTCTACTAAACATGTAGATGCATTTTGTAGTTCTACAGTTACAGAATGTAGTGCATCTGTTTAACTTGTTAGTCTTTTACTTTACTCTATTTCTTTACTCTATTCTCTATACCCTCACAGAACCAGCACAGATCAGATACTATTTGGGTGGTGGATCATTCTCAGCACTGTAGTGACACTAATGTGCCAGTGATGAATTTGTGTGTATTGTACTTGTATGTGTGGATCAGGCACATCAGTGCTACTGGATTTTTTTTTTTTTTTACCAGGATTTACTATCTGTGCACTCCATTAGACACATTTACCTATTGCTACACCTTGTAGATGTCAGGAACATTAGCCCATCTGCTGTTGCAAAGTTTGTGTTAGTCATCCTCAAATTCTTCATCAGTGCGCTGCCTACAGGATGCTGGTGGCTGTACATGTTTGTTTGGTGGGTGGACTATTGGTTGTTTGGTTTGGTTTGTTTGGTTGGTGGACTATTTTTATTTCAGCAGTGACACTAAGGTGTTTAAAAAGTGCTGTGCTTGATCCACCCATACAAGGACAAAATACATTAACCCACCTCAACCACATCAGTGTCACTGCAGTACTGAGACTGATCCACTACCCAAATAGTACCTGATTTGTGGTGGTCCTGACCAAAGAGTAAAAGAGACTCCCAAAGTACGTAGGGAAACAGATGGACTACAGTATGTAATAGTGGAATTGCTTCTATATAGTATGATATTATATATAAAACGTAAACATTTTAGTAAATATAAAAACCAGACCCAATTTAAGAAGTATGGCAGGTCTGCATTCCCTCAGTACTGAAGCTCGGTGCAGCTGTGTCTGACACGAAGCTATCCTGTGTAATTACTGCACAAAGGATCTTTTTGTTGGGGAAAGGGTCACCGGGAGAGAGAAAGAGATTCAAGATGTGTAGCGATATTAAAAGAGGAGAAGAGAGGGCACAATTAACATCAAGGTGGAGTGGTGCATTCTTAGGGCAGCCTAGTCTCCTCCTCTCAGAAAGGCAGAGCTTCTGGATGAACTTTCAGGACTGCAATGTGATATGTAGGATGGGAGAATATATGTTTAAACTTAGTAGGCTTTATTATTAGACAGTAATTTCTGAAAAAACATCAGTGTCATTCTTAGTGACACGTTTTACTTAAAGAATGCATGTTCTGTCGACATTAGTGCATTGATCCTTAAGAGGCAAGGTATTCTTAACAAGGTTTCCGTAAAGGCAGAGACTAAAATACCCACATGCAGTCTGAATAGTTTACATTTCTGTCCAATAATAATGGCAACAGAAACGTATGGTCTTAAGAAACCACTGATGATATTGTGTCTATTTTATTTTTTTTGTTTGTCCCTATTATTCTGATGCGCTGAATTTTGATCACATAAAATAGTTGCATGCATTGAAAACTTGATTTACACTGCATTCGGAAAGTATTCACAGTGCTTTACTTTTTCCACATTTTGTTACGTTACAGCCTTATTCCAAATTGTATTATATTAATCTTTTTCCTCTAAATTCTACACAAAATACCCCATTATGACCATGTGAAAAAAGTATTCACAGCCTTTACTTAATACTTTGTAGAACCACCTTTGGCAGCAACTACAGCCTCAAGTCTTTTTGAATAT
>JAUZSV010116922.1:0-13846 GCA_034780495.1 Parotocinclus cesarpintoi | reverse complement strand
TAGAAAAACTTGATTGCAAATGTATTTTTTAATGAACAAATTTCGTCTCCTCATATATTTCAGTTACAACTCAGTCCTTAACCTGATACATATAATCTGTCAGATAAATATTCTAGAAAATATTCTATTGTCTTTAGTGAAATGTACATAGTTAATACGTGATTACATAAGGCAGTATTCAAGTATGTTTCATTATAAAGACAATTCTGTCTCTAGGCTACTTTGCTTCTACATCTGCTAGTCATTATTATGACAGAGTGAGCGATAGAGATAGCAAGATGAGATTTTAAAGCTGCTAATTGCACTGCCACTCCCTACACAGCTCATCCAGTAATGAAAACAGACAACACAGGGGCTTCGGTGGCTTTAGTCTGTCCCAAAAGCATCTCAGTATGATGATTTAACATATGGATGAACTGTGAGGGTAAAGAGTAGAAATTAATCATCTATGGCATGAAGAAAAATAAAATCCATTGTTTGGAAATGCAGGGAGAGTGAAAAGACACAGAGACTTGTTTAAATATGAATAGATTTAACATTAAAGTCACTACAAAAGTTTTGTCACTACACCTAATAAAGGAAATATTGTAGACCTGTATTGCTGAAACTCACAGCAGGTCATGATTACACTTGCCAAAAACTTTCCATAACTCGGAACAGATTAAGAAGAAACTGAGATGCTACAGTACTAAAGTAACTGTGTCTACTTTTATTCTTCCCCTGTAGGATTTGATTATCAGCCACATCAATCATATAAAAAAAAAAAACCGTCACTGAAAGTAAATAATATACTGTGATGCATTCTTACCTTTAGAGGTGCTGTTTGACATGCTTGAGGGGAAACACTAAATAAGACCAAAAAAAAAAGAAAAAAAGGTAGCAGATTAGACAGAATCACTGTTTACTTTTATTAATGGTATTATTGATAAAGTGGAAATCAATCAATCAATCAATCAATTCATCCACCAAATGGATAGGACTTTAACTCTTAAACAAGCAGTGATTAATTTGTCACCGACAGGACATTATTACAGTCACAAGGCCTTTTTAAGAAACTGTAATATAGAAATTAAAAGTATATGCCCAAAAAACTGCATGAAAAACATACATAAATGTGTCCGAAATACCACTGAAAACATGAGTTAAAGCCTAAAACAGTTATACACAAGCTAAACCCATAGCGTGCGCGCGCGCGCACACACACACACACACACACCTGGATTGCCACATTCCACTAGAGAAATAGACCAGGTCTATTGAAACAAGGAGCTAAACATGACATTTGGTCAGTTAAAAAATAATAACATATAGAGGCTGAACAATAGTAGGTTGCAGAAGCATTGATGTAAAAAAAAATATATACACTTCTTTACCTTAGAAAGGCCCAAAAGCCTGAAATTCTCAACTACCAATATCAAGTTTGTAAGACATTTAGTCAAATAAAACGAAAACTGCTTAGTATCAGGTACCATGTAGCTTCAGTTCACTTGTCAGTATTTCGATAAAAAAGAACATGATGGGGATCTCCTAGTACTTGCAAACTAAGGACAAACATAAGTAAAGCTCAATCTATTTCTGAAGTAACATGCAAGAACAGATGTCTGTACTTCAAGCAGAATTGTTTGAATGCTTATTAAGTAACAAATGAAATGATATCCGCCAAATACTACTAATTTAGTAAAATAACAACCACAAAAATGTTTGAAATACAGAACACATGGGTTTGAGGATAGCAGGATTGCACATTTTGTTTCTCAGATATCAATCCAGCTTCTCCCTGATGTGGCCAGGCCAGCAGACAGATATATCACGTTCCTGCTGTCTGTTCAATATCTGTGTCCTGAAATTCAGGGCTTTTCCAGATTGTCCATAAAGGGTACGGTAAGTGTAGCTGCAGGCTTTTGTGCCACCCAAGCAGAAGATATGTACTGATCTTGGTCTTTAGATTCCTATCATGTTTGGCTGCTATTGGATTATGTGAATGGAATGAAATCCTGCAACCGGCCCCTTCTGTAACGTATGCTCCATTAAATATTGTAACCTTTTCAGACAAATCCCATCCCTGCCCAGCTGCCACTGTTGGGTCCTTGATCAAGGCCCTTAACACCTAATTGCTTGATTGTAAGTTGCTTTGGATAAGGGCTTCTGCTAAATGACTAAATGTAAATGTACAATAAGGATGTATCCTTTGAGTTATGAGTTTAAGTAGACGATTGTACAAACTATGTGATCCCCTATAAATCTAGTACTAATGGATATTATTAATAATAATGGCTAACAATGCAATGTGTAAAAAGGTGTAAACTGTAGTTAAACAAACCCACTTAATGCTAAATATGTGTCATCTGGCTTAAGATTCTGAACAGTAATTCAGCTAACTAGAGAAGCAAATTTAGAAAGCTGTTCTCATATCATGATTCATTAGCCTGTGAGATTCCCCTGTAATGAGAGAGGATAAGGCTCTGAGCTTCACAAATCTGTGGATCCCTGACCTGCATTGGATACCTCTGTGTTAACCCTGCATGTATATGTCAAGAAAGGGTCAACACATCCCTGACTTGAGAAGGAACAGAACATCACAGTCTCAAGCTCATGTGCATGCTGTTCGAATACAGGGAGGTACATTAAGATATTTTACAGTGAGGCAACTAAACAAGATTTATCACCACTTTAGCTATACTAAACTTCTGAAAGACGAGTGCTGAAAGTGTTTCGTAAGTGTGTTATTGGGAAAGCATGTGGGACAAACTCATTTAAAGAGTTTGATAATATTTTGGGCAAACTATGTGTCAATGCAACACCTCACCACAATGGTCTTGGATGCTGTTCATGGAATGAATGTTTGAGCTTGCTTGGACGGGGGAGGTTTGGGAAAGTCTTACATAATGCAGGTTGGGACACACCTCCAGGCAGTCCGAGCCAGAGTGTAAGCTGCCCCTGAAATTTGGCACAATACAGTGGAGATGTGCAAACCCTCACGTAGCAAGTCCTTGTCTTTGTGTATGAAAGGTGTGCTTAATGGATGGATTAGTCAGTCACAGGTGATATAAGGGATCTTTTTAGCCGGTTATTTGGTCACAAACATGAAACCCTCTTAATAGCTGGAAATAAAACTTTATATGGTAAACACAATTATTTATGGACCAAAAAGATTATGCTGTCTTAAGAGACCAAAGAGAAATTCTAGTCAGAAAGAGAGAAACAATACTCAGATAGTTACAGTTTATAAAAGTGTTTATATGTACTTAACCAAAAGGAAAGTTTAAGTTACAATGACAGGTTATCCTATTCGGTAGAATTTATACTGTAATGCTGATCATCCTGGCTTTGGTCACTACCCTGTTTCTACCCATTGCTTACAGGTTACAAATGCAAGCTCAGCAAAATACTGAAAAATGTATTCAAACCATTCTACCACTTTCATTATGGAAAAGGATCTGATAACATGTCAGGCATATTTTCAAAAGACTGATTTCTGTCTGTGATTTTAGTCTGGCAAAGAGTGCAGGGATAAATTCGAATGAAAGATGTGCTGTCAGCCTTTCGACAGGCACATGAGTAATTGCTAAGCAGGGTGGTGTTGTTACTTTAAACAGAAATGGGGAGAGCATGAGTTTTGAAAATCTACTGCATTTTTATTAAAATGTGCATTGTGTAGTAAATCACTGGGAATGGACAATGTTGTTATTAAAATGGTTAAATTCATACAAGCTGAAGAATATTTGAGTTGAGGATCAGTGTAGACTGATATCGTTTCTTGCAGTGAGAAGGCCACAGTTAAATGGTTAAATGGTGGATGGCCACATGTTCAATGATATCCTTTATGTATGAAGGCATACATAATAATAGCTGCAACTGCTACTAAGCAGATTATATTACAGTTACACTTGTAAGCCGAACATTTTAAACAGAACTGAATAGATACATTGAATTGTTGCCAATTGTATTGTCTAGCTTTGGCTCCTGATGCCTTTGCCCCTAGCAAACTGCAAAATTTAGTAATGTGGCCCCTTGGTAGAAGAGAGCAGATGGTAAAATGGATGAGCTTGTTCGAAAGAAGGATGATAAAGCCCTGCCATTTGTAACAATACTTGTGACAATACAATGGTTTTAGTAGACAGACATAAAGACGCACTAGGTGAATGAATAGAACATTCTTTGTAGTCTGTGCTGAGAAACTTGACGCAGTATTTACAGGGTAGAAGATGAAATAGGATAAATTAAGGCACATTAAAATAGCCGAGACACCAGTCAACAGGTCAGAACAAGCATTTATTTATATTGAGTATTGGCCACCATTAGATATTGGATATGACTAGATATCATAAGATATTTTTGCCAATGACGACCATATATAACAGTGTTGGTTACCCCCCAAAATTCGCATATACTCGTTTTCACTTATTCTCATGCCAATCTTTGTAAGATTTTGCATATCTTATCTCTGCATTTCACCCTGTTCCCATTCTTGATCATGCTTCTTAATACTGTGGCAGGGTCGAGTTTGGCATTCCAATGAAGCTGCCAAAAGCTGGTATTGCTTAACAGCATTTATTCAGATTTATTCATTTATTTAAAACTGTATGTTCTGGTTTCATTCCAAAAACTGATGCTATAGCTCAGTGAAGTCATCATGGATTAGTGAAAGAGGATTCCAGTGGCAACCTGTGAAACTCTAGTGAACTCCAGGACCAATAAGGGCAGCACTGGAAAATAATGGTGACCACACAAAACATTGAAACTGGTGTGAGATAGCGAATTGACAATGCTCCTCCTGTTGATATGGAAAGGAAAAAAAAGTAGACATATTTGACAGCCTGAGGCTATCAGGTGATTTTAACATTTTATTCCATGGTGCATGGGATGTGAAGCACAAATATTTAAGAGATGCACAAAACAGACTAGTAACTAGTAGACTAGTGTCAACCACCTATTTGAAAATACAACAGTTCACATTTTTTGGGATTAGGAAAATGAGTTTTAAATGGCTAAATATATTAACTTATTGTCATTTTATCTTCGCTCAAAAAATGGATTCTGTGTCTTCAGGTGTTTCTATTTTGAATGTTTTGAAGTTTGTTTTCTTATGGTTGTGCTTTCGTTGACTACCTTTTAGTAATTTATCACATTAACTTGAACTTCTACATCACCAAATATATAAAGACATTATTTTAAAGAAGTCATACTATTTAATATAATTAATGGACAAATGTACTGGGGCATCGTCATCAAGGCTTTCTGCAAGATTTGAGTGTGTCTGTGGGAATTATTAACCATTCATCCAGAAAACCATTTGTGAGTTCAGACACTGGTGCTGGACAGGAGGCCTGACTTGCAGTCTACATTGTAGTTCATCCCAAAAGTGTTTGTAGGGGTTGAGGCCATGGTTCTGCATGGACCAGTCAAGTTCTTCCAAACCAAACTCACCCAACCATGCCTTTATGGACCTTGCTTTATGCACTGAGGTACACTAAGTCATAATAAGGAGAAAATTAGTAGCCTTATCTGGTCTGTGCTTGTAAAGTATGCAGCACGTCCACGACTTCTAACAGAATACCAAACACTTTGGTGGCAATTAGTATACCTGGGCGACTCGCCCAAGTAAAGTCTGTGTGTGGGAAACACTAAAGCTGCTGGCTCCCATAGCCTACACAAGCTGTTTTTATACCACCTGTGATTTCTGTATTGAAAATGTAAAAACGCATATAACATTTCCCCTATGTTAATATTTCAAGTAATGGTGGAAGTAATTTAGCATAGATATATACAGTGGTGTTCAAAAATGTGTAAATCCTTCTGAAATCTCTATATTTCTGCATAAATAGAATCTAAATCATCACGATTTCACGCAAATCCTAAAAAAAGATAAAAAACAATCTAAATAAATGTAACAAAATATTTTAGCATTTTTTGTTTATTTACTGCATTGCCTCTCAAATGCGATCATTTAGGTTTGTTGATTGCTTAGGTGGTGGGTTGCTAAAGTTTCATGTGATCCCCCTGTGCTGTTACCTTCTGGTTCTTTCCTTTCTAGCTATGTTGCTATAGCTAATGCTGCTGGAGTCTCAAGCATTGTGGTCTGGTAAAATACTTCATGCTCTTAACTACGGGTAACTACATCTCCTCTTTTCTGAGCTTGTCTTCTGGTAACAGCTCTAGGCCACACACTAAAATTCCTCTGCTTAAGCTCCACCCAAGCTGTTCCTCCATCATCAGCTACAGCCACACTAGCTAAAGGAAATGTTTACAGTTCAGTAGGTGTAACCCTAAAGGTAGCTAAACAAATCCTGACAAAACAATTAATTTTACTGCGATACTTTTATTTTAAAATGGATTTGGACTGGCGGTTTTAGAACCCAGACACAAACCAGTACTGGTTTCAATCACTGAAGATTAGACTGACCAGATGGCCTTTAAATTGCTCCATGGTCCATTTCTGACACTTGCATGCCCACTGTGGATACCTTCTATGGTGGACAGGGGTCAGCACTGTGAGCACACTAAAAAGCCTCCATACACAGCACTGTGTTTTCTGAAATATTCCTTCCATAACCAACACAACAAGGCCACTGTAGCTCTTTAGTGCTTTCGTACCAGAAGGGAAAGGATTCATTGCTCTCATACACCTGAAAGCCAACACCCTTGTCACCGATTCATAGTTTTGCGCTCCACAGACAACTGCCAGTAATTGCTCGCAGTCAGCAGTGGGCTTGTTGGAGATGCTCCGACTCAGTCATCTGGGCAGAGCAAACTGTCCCTTGTTAAAGTTAGCTGGACATTTCTCCCAAATCCAACATGTCGACTATGAGAACCAACTGTTCACTTACTGCTTGTGATGAATTAATAATATATCAGTGTTATTTGTTACTGGGTTTGTGTGCGGCCTTAATAGTTTGGCTTAGCGAATGTACACACGCATGCACACACGCAT
This sequence comes from Parotocinclus cesarpintoi, assembly GCA_034780495.1. NCBI lineage: Eukaryota > Metazoa > Chordata > Actinopteri > Siluriformes > Loricariidae > Parotocinclus > Parotocinclus cesarpintoi. The sequence goes on along the minus strand of JAUZSV010116922.1, from coordinate 6,915 downwards.
GCACACACACACACACGCACACACTATATACAGTGATATGTTGGCACACCAGAGTTGAATGTACAACTTCATTTATTAAACTTGATTGTTTTTATTTCAGACCTCTTTCTAACTTTACAGATCACCTCCTCTGTATATATTTACAAATCAAATCCACGGGCCTAAACACCATCAGCTTTAAATACCTTCATAGGCAGCTGCAAACAATCTGAAGTGGATTACCCCCAAAGCGGTCTAGGATGTACAATTTGTCCAGTCATAGCTAACCAACTAATAGTCCACCAACCAAAAATGTCTAGCACTTATGAAGGAATAGAGGATGACTAACACAACATTTTCATCAGGTAAAGTGTTACAGTCTCTCATTTTACATCTCCAAGTTGGAGCAATATAATAGATGTGTCTAGAGTGCACAGTGAATAAGCACTGTGTTTAAAAACTTTAGCAGCACTGATGTCTGATCCACTCATACCAGCACAACACACACTAAAACACCACTACCACAGCCGTGTCAGTGCAGTTCTAAGAATCAAACACCGACCAAAATAGTACCTGATCTGTGCTGGTCTTGTGGGGGTCATGACCATTAGAGAACAGAGTAAGAGACACAGTAGCATGTAAAGAAAGAGATGGAACACACTCTGTAATTCTGGAATGGCAAAGTGCATCTATATGGTAAGTGAATCTGAAAAAAGGAACAATGAGTGTAGAAACAAGTAGATGTACGAAACCCCAGTATCGCTTACTGTTTTTAATACCACATCGATATTGCTTACAAAAACTAGGGGATATTTCAGTTTGTTAGCAGTATAGATTTCCTGTACTTACATTTACATTTACAGTATTTAGCAGACGCCCTTATCCAGAGCGACTTAAGTGCACTTTCTGGTTATATTGTAATAAGATTGAGAAATGTAATGAGACTGAGAAATAATAATATGTGGTCATATACAACAATAATATATACAATAGTATTTCTGATCTAATGGTGGCCTAAGACTTTTGCACAGTTCTGCATATTGTATAAAGTCCCTTTACCGACTGAATAGAGTCTTAAGGTCTTTATGTGTAGCCACTGATAAGTACTTTCTACTGGTCATCCAGAGCAGAGCACTTCTTATTTCATTATTGTGGAGCAGAAGTTAGTTGCCTTACACAATACAAAGCTGTTTTACATAATAACACAACTTGTTATTTTATCTTTGCAAATTGCAAAACTTGTGAACAAATGGTGTCTTAAACACTTCAGCTCTATTAGAGTCCAACTGGCATGGATTTACTGAACTGGGAAGTTAGTCATCCCTACTGGCAACTGGTTACATGGTTCAACTGACCAAGCATCATAAACAGAAGCAGTGCATCCACAAAAAGTGCACGTTCCATAAATGGTGAAATGGTATTTCAAGGGCAAAACGCACCCGCCCACAGGCGTGTGGCCAGGCGTAGCTCAAAATGAAACACAAAGCCATTTGTCCAATAAGCTTTAACCTTACGCACATGTCAGTAGCTTTACAAGGAGCACAGCTTGTGTCAATCTGCCACATTCTGCTGTGCTGATGGACTGAGACAAACATCATTTGGAGTAAGTTAACGTGCTGTGCACAACAGTCTCTGCACTAGAGTTGACTCTTTCCATCTGCTATGTACTTTAAGGTCAAATTAAACAATGAATGATCTGGATTTAAGAGAAACTCGTGGCTACTTTTAAACATTAAAAGTGTCATACAAAGTCCATTTCTCTTCAATTTTAAAATTGCAGTGTCAAGCTGGACATGCACAAACTAGTATAAGGAAAGTATGGTTATAAATGACAGCTGAGTTCAGCTGTCCAAACGTGAATTCAAGAGCAGTGATTATACCAAGCAATGCATATGAACATTAGCAAACACATCTCTGGCCTAACATATAGGGGCTAGGCAGAGGTAATTGTGCTCCCTATTACAGTAAATGCTGCCGTGGGTGTGTAAATGGGAATAAATTCTCTCCAGATGAGAGATTAAAGGCTACTGGGCAGATGACAGTCCCTTGAGTGCCACCAGAGGAAGGAGAGCTCCATCTTTCCAGATTATGATTTCAACCTGTCCCCTGGGCACAACAGGCAAGCACAGGAAGGATCTGAGGTCCTGTCACCACAAACAAACACAGTTCTTGTTACTTTGTGTGAGCAATTTGTTTTCTATGTAAGAGATTTTGTACTGGCATTCTGTTACAAGTTTCAGGAAAGATTTTCTGAATTGCCCACAGCAATTAATGATTGAAAGCCAGAATGCCTGTATGTAGTCTAGAATTGATTTCATTGCAACTCATGAAAATTGCTATTGTTTACTGAAAGATGTTACACATGTATTGAATTGAATTGAATTAAATGTAAAATCTATTTGCTGGTGCAAAAGAAATGACCAGCTTCTGTGTAATCTGTTATGACAGAAAACACATTACAGAATTTGTAACATAGGTCATGATAACATCAGCTAGCAAGGGACATTTGAGATGGATAAACGTGATTGAATATTATGACTAAAACAGGGGAATACATAAATATACCACAGCATTATTTCACTGCATTAAAGCCTCCTGATGAAGCTGCCAGATTCTGCTATTGCGTATTTTCTGCTATTACGCTGTTGCGTAAGTGTAAGGGGAATTCTTAATAAATACTTCCTAATGTATCCTACGGAAGCTGTTTTGTAGTTTTTTAATACAGTATATTCCGGTTAATAGGACCACCGGTTAATGGGACCAGCCGTTTATTAAGACCAAATCCTAAAGTACCGAAACAAATCATATTATTTACATAGAATTTTATTGGCTTATTTGGACCAAAATTCCGTTTAATCGGACCAAAGAACGTGTACAGTTTATTAATTTAGTACCGTGAATTAACTCTTCGTCTCTACCCGAAAACTCCCGAGTTTCTCCCCAGCCCTCTACTGCCACCTACAGGTCTTTGCCTAACATTTCCATTTATTTTCCATTTCCATTTCCATTTTCCATGCTTCATTTTGTCTTTTTTTCATCGACTTTGTTGCTTGTGTTTCCTGTGGGATCTGGCAACCCAGGATTTTAAAGCCGCACATGACAAAATCTGTGTTATGCTGACAAAAAATGGCTACCAAAAACTTTTAACACACTGCAAAATGCAGTCTAACGTGGAAATCGGGAATTTGATGTTATGTCCTTACGTGAGCTTATTGGCTGAATATTATATATATAATATAATATGCCAATTATTTCCTGTGTCATGTGAGCCTGGAGTGTTCCCATGATCTGATTACCCAAGCGCATTAAACTTGTTAATCAGACAACTGACAAACTCCAATTTTCTGCAGCTATCGGAATATTAAGTGCATGTAAACACACTTTTTCTTCCCCACATTTAAACCACTTTTATCAGTCAGGGTTGGGGTGGGGCACCAGCGCCTATTCCCAGAGAACAAAGAGTCAGATACAACTCTGCCTTGGGCAGGATGCCAGTCAATCACAGGGCTGGCAGGTATCACTATTGCAGTGGTGAGGGATGATCACCAACCAGCTTCCTGTCCCTCAGACACATCCTATCTGAATGTGGCGCCCAACCCACCAGTCACCACAGTACGGGACTAGCATATTATGATTGTTGTACCACTTGAGGATCACATAATTAATCAACAAAACCACTGGTTTAAACTATAACACAAGCAGAACGTCTTATTGCACCTGAAAAGGGAGCAATCATCTTTGTACAAATTAGCGTTTTTCTAAATTCGCTGATCTCTGCATACTCCACAAAGTCTTCATATAAAAGCAGGAGAAACACAAACTGGGGAGACAAAAGGATTTATAAGTATAACCTTTGTAAAGCATGAACCAACTAACCCACAATCAGCAGAAGGAAAATATGAGACTAGCCTTTAATCACAAGACTGCTGAGGCAGATTGCCAAACTAAGCAGCAGAGGTTAGAGGAAATAGGAAACTGCAGGCTCAGAGAGAAAATGTAAACAGAGGGAAAGAGACCAGACTGTACTGTAATAAGCTGTGTTACCTTGGTACTGCCCTCTGAATGGCGACGGGCACAGAGCTGGAGCTGGCTCATCCACTGCTGCCGTTCGTATGAGTTACAGGCTGCACAGAAACACACATATCACGAATATGTACAAAAGCATTAGTTATTCCTAAGAAATATATGGCATAATATGGTCTGATCTACAACAAAGTCATAATAAGAAACACACAAAACAACGATATGTTTACGATGACAATTAATGATTCACAGTACACGCCGTTCAATCCCAGGGTGGAGTGGCCTGGGTCCTTTCTGTGTCGAATCTACATGTTCTCTCCATGTCTGCATGGGTTTACTCCAGGTACTCCAGTTTCCTCCCACAGTCCGGGGATATGCAATGTTAGGTTAATTGGTGTCTCTAAAATGGCCCTGTATGCGAGTGACGGTATGTGTGTGTGCCCTACAATGGATTGGCGCCCCGTCTTGGGTTGTTGCTGCCCTTGCGTCCAAAGTTGCTGGGTGGGCATCAGCTAATACACCAATATTTGCACAATACTGTGCAATGAATGGCCACTTTATTAGAGAAACTTATCTAGTAGTGCATTAGACCTTCTTTGGCCTTCAGAACTGCATCAATTCATTATGGCATAGATTTCAATTGGTGCTCAAGTCATTCTGCAGGAATACTGACCCATTAGGTTCTGGTGACTGTAAAGAGCAGCAAAGCAAGGAAAACTCACTGACAACTACCTGGAACCAATCCATGACTGCACGTCTCTTGTAATGGTGCACTGTTGTGCTGCCATGAAGAGATGAACTTGGTCATAAGCTTCAAACATGTCCATCTGCAGGTATCAGAGGACCCAGGGCATGTCAAGAAAACATTCCCCACATGAATACTCCATCTCCACCAGCCTGAACTGTTACCAGATACCTGAGAGGAAGTATTCATCAATTTATGCTGCTTTCAACCAAGTTCTGTCCCTCCCATAAGCATGGTGCAAAAGAAATCCAGATTCATCATCTAGATCCAAATCCATTGATGAGTTAAATATTTGGACATGGTGGTTGGAGCACCAGCATTGTGTTCGACAGCAATCCGCTGTTCACATTTTTTGTGAAGAGCTCTGACTTTGGACACCTTCTTCACAACTCAAACCTCCAATCTCATCTTATTAAATGGAACATCTGACTTCTGCAGTCATGAGCCCGCATATTTTGGTCTGGATGGTTTTGATGATCTGTGTGTTTAATAAGGACGTTTATCTCATAACAGTTCGTTTTTATGATAGATTGGGGGAGAACCAGACCACATTGTATGAGCAACTATGAGTAAAAATCTAGGTCAATCCAAATGGCTCGCCACCGTTTTCTTGCACCTGTACCACATTAGAAAGTGATCACAGAAAATTGTCCTGGTGACAGCAACACATTAAGTCCAAAGCGAAACACTAAAACTCATTTGGTGTGAGCTGTAGCCTGGGGTCGAAGCGAAAAAGTGTGAAATGAGAAATGCAACACCTGACGATTGCGCCAGCCGAATGCTGGCAGGTGGGAGTGAGGTGGCGCTTAGATCCTGCAGCGAGACTTTTGTATCGCAAATGACAGCTATTTTTGTGCTCCTATCTAGCAACAGATCTAAATTTGGTTTGGGAATGCATGCATGATTTTGATTTGCTTTTTCATCTGTGCTAAATGGAAATGATTTTAATGATTACAGCGAGTTAATGCAACATACTGCACAGCGGGAAAAGGCAGGTAAATGAATGAAAGTGCTTTCATTTTTTAAAAAGAAAAAAAAACAGCAGTGGGGAGGATGAGAAAGGACAGACGAGGTGTGCTATGGGTAGAAGCAAAGATGAAAGCATGTACTGTTTAGAAGTTGGAAATCTCAAAGGAGCGCAGCAGAAGAAGAAAGAGAATGAGTTCCGCCAGGATAGAAGGATCACAGCAGTGGAGAGTGAATGTGACAAGAGCAGAGAGGCCAGAGTGTTTATTATTTTACCTCTCAGTTTGAAGAGCTCTCCATTAACAGCGTAGACCGTGAACATGAAGGGAAACTCATCACTCGGGGCTACAGAGGAGCCAATCAGAGGCAGGGAGCCCCGTGGCTTCTGGGTCTTGCTCTGTTCGTTTAAGAAGTACTGAAGCTGACCGAGGTCTGGGTCCACCACAAAATACCTACAGCAGCAGAAAGAGATTTTTGTTTGATTTGTTATATATAAATGTATTTATTCCCTCAACCACATGATTTTATTTGAAAAACCCACACAAGTTGAGACACAAATCCAAGATAGCTGCAGTACGAGTACGCTAAGCCAAGGTTAAGCATCCAGGATGCCAAAATGGCAAGCAACATGATGGCAGGAGTTAATGAAATCTGTAAAAAATGACACAAACAAAGCTAGAAATTGCGTTTCTGGGTCCTAATAATAAACTCGTGGCACACAAATTATAGTACTTTAATGAAATCATGGACATCCAGCGATGAAATGTAAAGTGCTGTTGAATAACTGGTCCATTCTCTTTAATGACAATAAGTAATCAGACTTTGATAAGAAGGAATTTTAACTGTTCAATATAATTTTCGGTATGGAAGAATCACATCACAATGAAACCCAGGCTTTTAGGAACTACTACTTAACATTAAGTAATATGGAAAAGATGAACTACTACTTAACATAAAGTAATATTGAAGCGCTACTCTAAAAGTTCTTTTTACAGCTTCTCAGTAGTACGGATATAATGATATACTCTTATAATTATCCTTATACATTCAATCAAAAACATTCATTCATTATCTTTCGCTTAATCTACAAGGGGTCGCAGGCCAGCCGGTCCATCGTAGGGTCACACGCACTTTTTAGAGACACCAATTAACCTAACATGCATGTCTTTGGACTGTGGGAGGAAACCGGAGTACCCGGAGTA
>JAUZSV010116811.1:0-13847 GCA_034780495.1 Parotocinclus cesarpintoi | reverse complement strand
TACCTTAGAGATATAGCTCTGCCCAATCATATATCCACTGTTAGAATAAACTGTTTTAAAATATAAAAAATGATGCAGCAAGGCTGGGCTAGTTTTTATTTTTTTAAAAATTCACCATTTTAAACTATTAGGTGTGTGTGCATGTGCCCTGTGATGGATTGGTGCCCTGTCTAGTCTGGATTCTTGCCATGTGTCATGTGCTGCCAGTTAGGCTCCCTATGAACCTGAACAGGATTGGACCAAATGGAAAATAAATTTATGAATTCATAGGGTAGCCATGATATTCACAGCCATAGATCTCATGCAAGATAAAGGATCATCAAAATGATCTGGAGAGTTTATATATGTGTATACATTAAGTCAGTGACTCTACCTTACAGAAACAGCACTATCAGAGTAGATATCTTTTACAGCTCCAACATCTGTATCCAGCTGAGGATGGCAGAATAGATCAGCAGCACAATGGCCCTACAGACAGGCAATATCAGTACAAAATGTACATTATGCTTTTTTCATCAAAGGGTATTTATTATTTAGCTTATGCCTCAAATCAAATGGCGATTTATGCATTTACAGAACTCGGCTTATGTTAGACAGTAGAAAGGCACACAGTACAGTCTTCTAATTTTACATCATTATCAGTATTACTCTCCACAGTCTAGGCATTTAATAACGTGTCTTGAATGCAGGCTTTAAAGTGCAGGAGCTGTATGCTGTCTGTATCCTGGCCCTGCTCCACATCATACAATACAATAAACTCTATCTCACACCATAGCCCTGTTTTTGGCTGGCATTACAGTTTTTGTAATCAGGTCTAAATGCATCTGACTGAACAGCAACAATGTTTAAATTTTTGTTTAAAAATGCTCTCTGTAAGCAAAAGTGTTTGCTTAAAGGCAGTGCTGATTATGGCAAAGATAGCTTTACTGATTTTTAATATATACGAAAATTGTATTTAATCAGTTACTTGTCGTCACGTATATTTTATAATGCTAATGTTGGAATTATACTATTAATTTTGATTGTACTGAAAAATAATTATTTATGTTCAGAATACATGAAAATAGTCTATATTTTTACCTAAACAAATAAAAATAAATTAGCAAAATATGTAGTTTTTATATGATTATGCTATGAGAAATCAAAGCAACCTCTTATGTGGTCACCAAAGGTATTACCATTATAAAAGAAAACAACAGCCATTGTGGCATTACCTCAATTTACTGGGCACTATCTTTTACATATAACATGCCACACTTATGATCACATATGCATTCTTGACTAGGATTCATTCGCTAAACACTGAATACAAACAAAAAAATGTCCCAAATTTACTTGCTGCTGTAGTACTATTACCTGTGCTCCACAAAAGAAGTCCTCACAATCACTGTCCCCTTCTGAGTCTTCATCACTCCAGCATTGTACACTGACATTCTGTAAAAAAAAAGGGTAACTGGGGTGAACAGCCTGCACAACATAATTGGTTATTCAATTTCCCTCAAATTATAAAGGGCCCTATGCTTCCTTCAGGAAATGTATCATGACCTTCTCAATCATTTGAGTGTAACAAGTAGGCCACAGCCTGTCCGCCAGTCTGACATCAACAGCTGCATCTGACTTTTTTATTTACCAGTTTTTATATTTTAGACTAGTAATAGTTGTGTTCTTTACCATTCTGTTCATCGTTCATAGCTCGAATGATTTCTTGTTCTTTTCTTTCCTGTCCGGTTATGAGAAGATTATAAAACACAGTACGCAGAGATTTGATTCAGACGATGCGATGAGGCCAAGCAGGACAACCCTGATAAAGATGATTCTTATTCACCAGGTATATTCAGTGAAACCATCCTCACACCAACCTGCGAAAAAAAGGAATAGCTGAACATACTGACTGATTTACCTTTTTGTGTGAAAGTGCTAAGAGACATTGCATCCTATAGCTTTTTGTGTGTTTATGAGAGAAATGCATTCTCCATATTTCACAAAGACGTGCAAAACGTGCAGTCTATTCAGACTATTTAACTGGTTTAGAAAGGTCAATAAAAATCCAGCTTTGCATGATCCACATTGCATATTAATCATTTACGATTATTTATCCCTCCTCGCATTCCTGCACCTTTGTTCTACCCTGTTGATTGCTTTCTGAATGTGCACCAAACACCAGAAAACCTGTGTCTACACAATAACCAGTTGCGGTGCTAAGTATGAAGACGTAGTAAAAAAATCATTTATTTCAGTGCCATGAACATTAATATAATATCTTACCTTTCCAGCATAGGGAAGTGATGGTTCTCCATAATTCATGTGTCATTAAATAGCCCGTTAAAATATAAAAAAATGCCACAATATAAAAAACATAAAAGAGCAATTATTTATGTAAGTGATTATATTAAATAAGGTTTTATTGTGTGCTCTTCTGATTCATTAGCCAGTCACTAGTCCGGCCCCGTCTCGCATCTGTCGCTGTTTATTTCCCCAGTCCTGCCTTTCTCTTGTAACATACGACTGTCTGAGCATGCGCAACTCGCGCCTGCAAAACCATCAGTCTGCCGACAGGGAGCACTCACACAGTAGGAAGATGACGTGTTCTATACTGTTCTGGTCTGTGATAGCACATTTGTATTATATTATATTATATTATATTATATTATATTATATTATATTATATTATATTATATTATATTATATTATATTATATTGTGTCTTATAATGAACATTATTTAAACAAAGTGAGAAACCCCCTATCATTTTGGTAAATATTTTATTATATATTTTAATATATCAACACCTAAGATATTACACTTTGATACAATGTAAAGTAGTCAGTCTACAGCCTGTATAACAGTGTAAATTTGCTGTGCCCTCAAAATAACTCAACACACAGTCATTAATGCCTAAACCGCTGGCAACAGAAGTGATTAAATATGTAGCTCCCCACAGCTGCAGCCGCAAGCCAAGCTCTGACATCCCCACCACCATGCTTGATTGCAGGCATGACACACTTGTCTGTGTACTTTTCACCTGGTTGCTGCCACACACACTAGCCACGATCTGAACTAAATCTGAACTAGATCTGAACAAAAGTTTATTTTGGTTTCAGTAATCCATATCCTTAGTCTGCTTGTCTTCAGAAAACTGTTGTTCTGAGGGGAACCTGTTTTGTTAACCCACCATATGGTCTTGGGCAGCATGCTGCAGCTCACTTTCAGGGTGTTGGCAATCTTCTTATAGCCTAGACATAATTATATTTAATTATAGCCTAGATGTACTTCATTTGTATATTAACATCATAAATTAAAATTAAAATTATATTAAATGTGATATACTAAGAGGAAAACAATTACATTTAAACAGGGAACTATATGAGTAAACTCGGAGGGATACACTGTGTTCTTAGTACCGGCCATCTGACAGTATAATATACGGCGTGCGCTTGGAAAGACGCACAGCTGATCGGCCAGCGGCTACGGTAGGTCAATGGTGTTCGTTCACTAACATGTATAAACTTAATCTAGATATAATGAATCACTACCACCTGATTCTAAAAGTAATAAAGTAATAACGTAAAATTAATTTCGGCCTTGAAACCAGTGATGGAATTATAATTTCAGGCATATATACTAATGAAGGCTTATGCGTAGTTCTGCAAGAGTTGTTAACCCCTTTTAGCTTCTAATTATTGAAAGTAACGACAATAAAATAGTAATGCGTCGATTATTGCTTGTTGCTGTTAAAATAATATTAATAATGATAATAATAATAGTATGCTGAAAGTGTAGCTAACTGCTCACACAAAATAGGGGATATTTCATTAGGTGATATTTCGTTTTTTCTATAGTTGGCAGAACCCAGCAGTCAGAAATGTAATTGTTTTATAACTACTACATTGTCTCAGCATTGGTAAACAGTGCGACATCACTGGAGTAGAGGGTTCGGTTGCGCTTCAAGGTTAGTAATGGTTTTTGAGGTCTGTCGAGTACATATGGTCTCAGTTTGTGCCCGATCTCTACTGGGTCACGTTCATTGCAGAGGCTGGGTCTAAGATCATGTGACTTACAACAGTAGTGCCACCACGCTAAGCTGGTATCATAAGTATCACTGAGTAGATTTTTTTCAGCTCACAAGATGACAATATATAAATTTCAAAGAGGCAGGGTGAGCTACTGGTCAAGTATCAGTCTCATATTCTTCAAGTATTGGTCAGGAGCACCCTGTAGTGGAAGATGGTGGAATCAAGGACTTACAAGGGGGTGCAACATTTCCCCCTACAAAATGTTTTGCTCCTCCATAACATCCTCCGAAATGTATGTAAATTTACCATTTAAAATGTGCGTTCATGTGTGTGTGACAGTGCTGTCATACATTTAAACACGCTCATTTTCTTTGTGTCACTCAGCTTACATAGCATAGTAGGCCTAAGTGGTGTCCACCATCAGCGGCAGGCTATTCGGTCTGTAAGCTCACAGTGCCCGGAGGCAACATGATCACACTGTGTTAAGATATTTTTAGCAGGCTACACCAAATGTTATACAGTTTAATTTAACTCAACTTAAGTACAGACTGCTTAGAAATTGGAATATTAGATTATTAGATAATTAGATTAGAAATTAAATTAGATAGAAATCCCACTGTAGAGGCTTGCTGTATTAGTTTTGTTCTAATATAAATTCTATTAATTAGAATAAATTGCATTGTTCTAAATGTATGCTCTAAACTCAATTGACTAACAACTAAAGGCACTAAATATCGATATCAGGTTATGTAAATGGAAGCTGGTCAGTTACTCATAATTTTTTAGGATAATTCCCCACTAGAAATTAAGTTTTATCATAAGAATGTTCGAGTCACTACGTAACTAAGCTGGACAAAACGCTCTAAGTAATAAAATGTATGTATTGTATATTGTTTATTTTTGCATATACATTATAGATTGCATTGCCTGTACTTCTGTTTGAATGCAACCTAAACACTTGGTGGGATCCAAACATTATACATTTTAAAGTCTGAACTTCAAAAGACATTTTTAGGCTGCATGACACAAACAAAGGACCTTTGTGAGGAACTAAGAAAAAGAGATTGGAAAGGTACATAAAACCACCTCTAGAGTTTGAACACTACCAATACACAGGCTAAATAACGAGCACTACATCTGGATAAATAAAAATATTATCCAGCATTGGAACCTTATGGCATCTGTGAAGCATGGTGTTGGTATTATCATGGTTTGGGTCTATTGTGCTTCATCCGGGACAGAACAGATAAAATAGTGAATAGGGAATTATGAATTGTACCAGCAAATTCTGAAGGAACATGTCAGGATATCTGTTCGTGAGCTAAATATCAAGAAAATGTAGGGTCATGCAGCAAGACAGTGACTCTTTACAAACAAGTCACTCTACCAAAATATGGCAAAAATTAATATTTTGATATGGCCAAGTAAAGTCCTGACTTTACACAAATAGGAGATTTTGTGAAAACAGTTAATGCGAGAAAAGTCGACATCCCAGACCTGAATCTGTTCTGTACATATGAATGTCTTTAAATTTGGAAAATTCCTTGAAGCCGATATGAATGTTTCAACAGTTACTGGAAATGGACATACTTTTGCCACTCAGAGATAAGATCAGATTGGAATGGATAGTTTTTCTAAATAAATACGCACCCAAGCATAATATATTTACCTCATTTGTTTTATTGGGTTGGGTGAAAATCTGATGATGTTTTAGCTTATAATTATGTCGAAGTACAGAAAATTCTAATGGGTTCACAAACTGTTAACTATCACTGTACACTTTGTAAAGTCGATCCTACTCTTTATTCTTTTATCTTTTAGGACATTTCTAGCAGTCACTGCTGAAATCATGTCAAAGGATACAGGATCTAACATAATCCACCCACAGCAGCTTTCTGCTGCTATGGCTGGAACATTGCTGGAGCACATGTGTCTGCTAGATATCGACTCCGAGCCCACAGTGTCCCGCAACACTGGCATCATCTGCACAATTGGTCAGTCATATCCTGGCACTTTCTCATCCCACCCTGAGTCACTCATTATAATTTTTCTATAATTAGTTTAGATTATTTCTAAATGCATTATTTACTCTTAACCAGATTTTGATTAGTGCTATGCACTTTAATAAATACTGAAAACTGTTGTAAATATTCATTTACATCATTTTTAGGGCCAGCCTCTCGTTCTGTGGAGAAGCTGAAGGAGATGATCAAGGCTGGCATGAACATTGCCCGGTTAAATTTTTCACATGGAACTCACGAGGTTGGTAGGATTCATTATTAGCAGTTCTTATGTTCCATGGTAACAGATGTGTGCCTTAGTAACAGAGTTAGTTTAGTGTTAGTAGTGGCTTTCATTTAGCATGTTGACCTTTGCGATTAAAATATATGGGTTATGCCATTTCTAGATAACATCTGATCACTGCCTTAATTCTGCCACTACTCCTCTATGTGATACATTTGATATTTCAGTTATAGTTCATCTAAAGGTCAACAGGGGTACTTATAATAATTAAATGACTTTAATTTTTGATTTTGAAATGACCTGTTTTTATGTCATCTCATTTGGTCAGACCTTTTTATTTTCCTGTTTAGCTATTTTTCTTGTATTCAATGCAAAAATTTACAACTAAGCATTTTTTGGTCTGCATATACGTCATAGTCACTATATTAGACTAGGCAGTATTAAAGCATTTCTTAAACATTCAAATATATATCGAAAAGTACTGAATTAGCGTGATTTTCTCAGTGATTTAAACACTATTTATATGTTTGGCGTTTATTAAAGACAGATATTAATATAAGCCAGTTTAGTGTTAGAGTCAGCTGGAAGGCTAATTATAAATCTGGTAACATGATCTTTGCAGACACACACTGTAAATATATCTCTGACATTGGCGATCATGACCTGAACTCTTTTAGAGTATACAGGTTTCTTTCCTGTCAAGTCAAAGGCAATGTCACGTCATAGGTCGTAGTTACAGTTTTTTTTTAATTACATAATTGTGGTACCATTCCAATACGCCTGAGCTGCTTGATTGTACCTTTTCAGAAATTAACAAATAAAAGAAGCAGAAACAACTAGGTAAACATACCACACTAATGTTCTCATACAGGTTACTGCATATGTATTTCTTAAAGGTATTGATTTAAAAGGAGTGTCGGCCATCTACTCTTATAAAAGTCAATGAACTAACACATTATGGATTTATTTATATCAGGTTTATTGTTTCTGAACATTTCTTAACTTTTGAGTACAATTTAATCTGTCATTTTTAATCCATGTGTAAATGTTTTACCTTAGTTCTTGAAAGAGTCAGTTTTCATTAAAGGTGTGAAAGTTTGATAGTATGATGTTAAGGTTTTGGGTTGAGTTTAACCTTTACAGTTGAATACCTTTTTCAATGTTCCCTAGTACCATGCTGAAACAATCAAGAATGTCCGTGAAGCCACTGAGAGCTTTGGACCTGGCAGCCTTGAGTATAGACCTGTGGCCATTGCGCTTGACACCAAAGGTCCTGAAATCAGGACTGGCCTCATCAAGGGCGTGAGCAAGTTTGATCTCTGTTTCATTTGACTTGTAGTTATTACAGTGCAGCACAATATCCATTTTAGTTCACTATATTTTACTATATTTATATCCTTAATCATAAAAAGTGAGATTATTCATGCACACTGTGGTGGATTGGGATATGTTATAACATTCATCAGCTATCAACATTTGCTTTGTTGTATGCCATTTCTGTAGAGTGGCACTGAGGAGGTGAAACTAAACAAGGGTGAGATAATCAAGCTGACACTGGATGACAAATACAAGGACAACTGTGATGAAAAAAATCTATGGCTTGATTATAAGAATATCACCAAGGTGGTTGAGCAGGGAAGCAAGGTCTATATTGACGATGGTCTCATTTCTGTGAAAGTCAAGGAAATTGGTAAGTTTAAGGAAACTCAAACAGGAAATGGTTAGTATTAGCTAGTTTATTAATTCCATGAAATACAAACTAACACTCATTGATTTGGTTGCTTAAGGTTATTAAATATATTTGTTACCAAATCTAAATTTTTACACAACTTTTGATCCAGGTAGCGACTACTTGAATTGCGAAATAGAGAATGGTGGCATGTTGGGCAGCAAGAAAGGTGTGAACCTGCCTGGTGCTAAAATCGACCTGCCTGCTGTGTCTGAGAAGGACATCCAGGACCTGCAGTTTGGTGTGCAGCAGGGTGTGGACATGGTGTTTGCATCCTTCATCCGCAAGGCTGCTGACGTTTTTGCTGTCAAAAAGGTACTGGGAGACAAAGGCAAGGACATTAAGATAATCAGCAAGCTGGAGAATCATGAGGGGGTGCGCAAGTAAGTGTGTAAGCATGTCTTGTGCCATGGTTCCAATCAGCACATCTTGAATCAAGCATGTGATAGCATTTTTATTTGAGTATTCATTTTGGCTTGCATGTCTGTCTTTGCCCAGTTTTGATGAGATCCTTGAGGCCAGTGATGGTATAATGGTGGCCCGAGGAGACATGGGTATTGAGATTCCCACAGAGAAGGTCTTTCTGGCTCAGAAGATGATGATCGGCCGCAGCAACAGGATTGGCAAACCCATTACTTGTGCTACTCAGGTAATGAAATGTTAGTTATTTTAGTGTAAGCAGCATTTAATTTGAACGTAATATGGATTTGTTGCTACATAGTATGACTGGCTAATTTGATGGTATTAATGGCAGATGCTGGAGAGCATGATTAAGAAACCACGCCCAACTCGTGCTGAGAGCAGCGACGTCGCCAATGCTGTGCTGGACGGAGCTGACTGTATTATGCTGAGTGGTGAGACGGCTAAGGGCGAGTACCCTGTTGAGTCTGTGCTGACACAACACAATGTAAGATGATCAATTTATATACCAAATATGCACTGATGGTTAAGGATGTTAAAGAAAGTTCTCGCTAAATCTCTGCAGCAAATATTTTTGAAATTTGTGAGGGAGCATGTATGTAGCATGTACAGTATATATACATCTATTGACAAAAAAGAGCTCACTCAGAAGGAGTTATTGAAAGCAAATGAAACTTTATATGTGTGAATGTAGGACAATCGGACATTTCTGTTTGGGTCAGTTATTTTTTTGTTAACGAGTATATATTGTATATATCCAGTGGTGCCTGAATGTTTAGGAGTTTTTATATTTAAATATATCTAAAACATCATCAGTTATTCGCTCATGTCCTAATAGAAAAGAGAACCCAACGAAGCAAATGGGGATTTATTATTAAGAAATGTTCTCCAACGTCTCAAATCAGTGAATGGCATAAGTATGTAGAATTAGCAGTTAAGTTGAAAGTGAAATTATAGTCAGGTGTTTTCAGCCAATAGTATGACAACATTTATCAGAAAAAAGAGTTGATGCACATCAGACAGAAAAATGTTACGAAACCATCTCTATGATGTTTGGATGCCGCCAATCCAAAGTAAGATAGATGGTGCACAAATGAAAGCAGTTTAAGAAATTGTTACCCTCAGCAGGAGAGACTGAACAACAAAGATCAATTTAAGAGCATGGCATGTAGGGGTCAATAACTTCAATAAGGGTACCTTCAAAGTGAGTAAAGCGCTCCCTCACATATGCATGTTAGGGCTACAAGGAAAAGGGTCTGCTATCCGAAAAGTCAGTTTGCTCTAAGCACACAAATAATTCCACCAAATAAGAAGAATTAACTTTAGTAGAGGCCAAGTCAACGTCCATAATGCCAAAAGGAAATGTTGTTGAAGTAGTTTGTGTCAGGAAACATCCTACAGTTGAAGCTGTTCTTTATAGAATAATAAATAATTTACAATAAGTACATGACCAAATATAATATTTGTCTCATAATTTTAAATACCATTAATATTATTTTTAGTTCTGATGATGATTTATGGCATATTTATGAAGAAATGTAGAAAGTTCTAAAAGGCTCACAAACATTAATTGACCTCTGTGTGTATACAGAGAAAGAGTCTGCATTTATAGTGTTATATAGTGTTTATAGTGCATTTATAGTGTGTACTAACTGCAAGGTATGACCACTTCTTTAGTTTGTGTCTGCTCTGCCTTTTCATAGAAATGCCCATGATCTCAGTGTGCTTTGCTCCCCTCTGTGGAAAGATGACATAAAGATTGCTTGTTGTGTTGTGCAGTGGTGGCTCTGGTGTCGCATGCTTTTGAGGAACTGCCAAAAAATAGTCCCTACATCTCCAACACCTTCACACACAGACAAACAAAGGTTTTTCATTATTTATGTAACTTTCTACAGCTACATTTAAAATTGGACAAGAAAGTGTTTCTGATTGCATGATTTGCATTTTGAGATGTGCACATTCATAATTCTGTCAAATTTCTAATTAAATGTGGTTTACAGCTGTGTGTAATATGTGGTAAATTCTAACTACAGTATCCTAACGTCTGGTGTCTTCCATTCTGTCTTTCTGTGTGGATTAAGATTGCCCGTGAGGCTGAGGCAGCTATGTTCCACAGGCAGATATATGAAGAGTTGCGTCGTACCTCACACTTGACCCGTGATCCCTGTGAGTCGGTGGCCATTGGAGCTGTAGAAGCTTCCTTCAAGTGCTGTGCCAGTGCCATCATTGTTCTGACCAAATCTGGAAGGTACAGACAGAATCTGTGCAAGCACATACTGGTTTATGCTGTTGCCTCACAGCTGCAAAGATCTTAAGGTTGATTTGGGGTCCAGACTCCTTCTGTGTGTTGTTTGCATGTTCTCCATGTGTCTGTGTTGGTTTCCTCTGGATACGCTGGTGTGTCTGTGTAACTACAGTATCTAAAACGGCTTTCACACAAGGCTTAAAAGTATTAAATGAGATCTCAGTTAAACTTATAATTATTATACTTTATGTTTTATTTATAGGGAAATTATCCAGTTTCATATATATGTCAGTGCCAAAAGTATATAAATTGTTGCTTTAAGTATTTGGTGTGACCTCCTTGTGCAGCAATGACTGTAGCAAAACATTGCTTGTAACTGTTGATTGTTGAATGTTAGTCCTTCAGATCGGAGCCCATTCATCTTCACAAAACAGCACAACCTTTGGGATGCTAGTTGGTTTCCTTACATGATCTGATCGCAGCAAATAATTTCGCAACAGTTCTGTTGGATTCAAATCAGAATTTGATTTAGCCAATCCAAAACATTAAGTTGTAATTCTTCTTTATTCATGCAATGGTAGTCAGGCTTATGTGCTTAGGTGTGTTGTCTTACTGCGTGACCCATATTCTCTTTGAAATTTTTTCACAGGCATCCTTATGTTTTACTTTAGAATATGTAAACGTGATTTAGAATTCATTGTTCCATGTATGACAAGCTGTCCCAGGCCCAAACCATAACATTACAACCATCATATATTACAGATGGGTTATGCTGGAATGGGGTGTTTTCATTTATCCAAACACAGCAATTTCCAGTTAAACCAATTAATTACAATATTTGAAAAGGTCTTCCAGCTCTAGAAAATGCCTAGCAGCAGTGTTGTGTGGCTGTCTCCTTGCAACCCTTCCATGCAAACAATTGATGTTAAGTGTTCTCTTAATTAGGACTCATGGACATTAGCATGAACCAGTGTGGAAGAGGGCTTTATATGCTACACCAAATATTTTTTAATCAATACAGAATCTCTTCTGACTGGATATTGTCTGATAACTGCATGACTTAGCAGATTCAAATCTCTGAGCTGTTTAATGCACGACTGAAATCTGCTCCCTGATGCTAATGCTGACCTTTTCTGGCTTGAACCCTGACATTTTGCTTGCTAATTTAAACTTCTCAACTCGTCTGTTGGAGGGTAACCCATACCGTCATTTAAATACAGAAGTTCTACTTGATGTAGGACATTTTCACGCACATTTAATATATATTTCAAACTATTGAAAGTGTGATTTTTTTTGTAAAATTCCTAATTTACAGAATTATCAAATTCATTTACAAGTGCAGATAAGGCATTACTAATGATGCAAGTGATTATTACTGCTTAAAATGACTGATTTATGTGTCAGTCAAAACTTACATTTGAATGCATCCAAGACTAAAAAGACGGTTGTGGATTATTGTAGGTCTGAACCACTCCTGCAACCAATCTATATTAAACAGATTAATGTGGTGATGGGTAGGACTGTAAAGGACCTTGAGCCAGAGATAGGTAATAAACATGGCTGTGGTCAGAGTACACAGGCTAACTATACATAAACTTGCAGAACAGGCTCTATTTCCCAAGGAGGTTGAAGTTTTAACAAGTTGTAACATTAAAGGGTGTGCTAAATATTACAGTGGCATCCAATTTTACTTACTCATTACATTGTTTGTTTCACTTGTTGTTAACAAAAAATTTCTGTTACGATTCCTTGTTTCTGTGCAACACCTTCCTAGCACTTGTCCCTTTTCTCCCTCTTTGTTTAGGTCTGCTCATCTGCTATCTAGATACAGGCCCCGTGCTCTTATCATGGCTGTGACTCGTAATGAGCAGACAGCACGTCAATGCCATCTGTACCGCGGCATCTGCCCAATACTTTACAACAAGCCTGCCAATGATGTGTGGGCAGAGGATGTGGACCTGCGAGTCAGCTTCGCTTTGGAGATTGGTAAAGAAACAGCATGTTCTTAGATTTAAACAGCTACAGTGTCTTGGATAAGTGTTCACCCAGTAGACTTTTCCACATTTTTATTGTGACAACCTCACACTAAATGAATTTAATTAAAATTGTAAACTCAGTATAGTTTACACATTTATATACACACAAAATAACCCCATTAAAAAGTCTTCAGCCTATTGCTGTCAAACATAACAAGTAGTTTTCGGCATAACAAGTAGTTTCTGTACCAATTTCCTACCTGAACATGATTCACTTGTGTGCAGTTAAAGTATCAGGTGATTAATACACATTGCTCTGGATATTGCTAGATTTTTGAGTGCAAACCCTCACAAACATAATGAAGGCCAAGAAGCAATCAAAACAAAATAAAAATTCTAGGAATTTATCAATAAAAGCACTGGTCTACAAAATTTCAATTTCATTTTCAGGTTAAAAAATACAAATTTTTATTCCTTTTATTCCTATGATTTTGATGTACAGAATTCAGATATAACAAGGAAAAAAGTTTGTGTTTTACTATTAATTAATTAATTACATTAATAATTAATTATAACATATACACTACTCACTAAATTAGGAGATATTTCAAAATGAATATGAAAAAAGAAGCAGCTTATTTCTGCATATTATAGCAGTTTGTTTGATTATGAAAATTTGATTTGAAAATTATGAAAACTGAATTATGGTGATTGAGTAACAAGTAACATATTTATATGGGACAACAGAAGCATGTTAAACTGGACAAGAATGCCACACATTGACAGTGATGGGGACAGGATCAGATTTTCCAGAAGTTCCTTTGCCAATCTTGCTTCAGGGCAACTACCAGCTCACCAAGTGTTGTGGAAGCCATTGGACGGTTTGACAGACATCTTTTTAGTACATCCCAAAATGTTCAATAGAATTCAGATCTGAAAATGTGAAAGCCAGTCCATGTTGTTGACAAGATGTGCACAGTGGGGTCTTGCATTATCAAAAATGAAGTTGTTTATTTTATAATGGAATAGGATACCATTATAGGGTGCAGAACCTTATTTCGGTATCTGACAGCACTTAGTGATCCATTTCTGATGAAGCTTGGTACGACCCACCAGTGCTGATGGAAGCCCAAACTATTATTCCACCAGTGGCGATTGCTCTAAGACTGCAAGGGAAGCTCAGCTTCCCCTAAAATGTAAAAAAATAAGTGATCAAATATA
>JAUZSV010116704.1:0-13849 GCA_034780495.1 Parotocinclus cesarpintoi | reverse complement strand
TGCCAGGACTTCACGCAGTGTTAAATATTGTACAGGCCTACATTTTTCTGCAATGCTCTGTATTTTGTAGCTCACAGTCCTCAGAATATGCACTGTTTGAATAATCTATGTGGTAGTTTTTCCTGTCACATTTAAGAAACAAAACAAAGCACTAAAAGTCTTTAGGGGATCAGATACAGGCTCTGATGCAAACTGGATGACTTTTTTTTGTGAGTTCTGAAATATTTTATGTCCATAGAGCATTCTCATGATTACGAAGTAGCTCATTAGAGCTTTTCTTATGGGTGGTTTTGTTGTTAATGTAAATAATGTATTTGAGCTGTAATGCTAAGAAAACAAAGTTGTGTATAAAGAAGGCTTGTGAAAATAGTCTTAATGTTTACAACATTCAAGTTTTTCCAGTGTGGCACTGTCAGTTTTGGGTTAGTTTTTTTAATTATTTTCTTTGAATTAGATATTTCTTTATCTGCACTCAGTTCTCAGTCTGACCAAAAAGTTGTTTTCAGCTAAATTCTGTTAAAACACAAGATGCAATCTAAGTGCAGTAGATCATGAAACATGTTGGTTTTTAAGGTTCGGTTATCTTCTGTGTATCCAAATGACTTCACAAGACTATCCGATGATGACCGAGAGGCGCAAATATGCCTATACAAGAACGACAAGATATACAGCAAAGGGTAATGTACGATTGATTACATCAAGTCCCATACTCCAGAAATATTTACTGATAATTGTTTATATTTACCATTCAAGAGCTGGGTTTGTCCAATACTTGGAAATTGAGAAAGAAGGAGAAGATGAAGATGAAACAGAAGAAACAACTGACAAAAAAGAAAAAACAGTAATAGCTAAAAAAGATGAAAATGGAAAAGAAAAACCAAAAAAGAAACAAGAAAAACAAGTGGTACCAAAAAAAGGACAAGATGAAAAAGGTAAAAAAGAAGAAACAAAACAGAAAGCAGAGAAACAAGTGTTACCCAAAAAAGGACAAGAAAAAGTTGGAAATGAAGAAACGAAAGTTAAGGAAGAAAAGCAAGTAGTACCAAAAAAAGAAAAAGGACAAGAAAAAGAAGAAACAAAAAAGAGAGATGAGAAGCAATTAGTACTCCAAAAAGGACAAAAAGAGGAAGACAAAAAAGTAGAAACAAAAGCAAAAGAGAAAAAACAAGTAGTAGCCGAAAAAGGACAAGAAGAAGATAAAAAAATAGACCAGCCCACCCCACCCCACGCTCACTCATTTCACTGGGACTGGCCATCACAACCAACCAACATGTCACAGACATGGACCCATTAGATCAACACATGACAGAGACAAAAAATCAGTAGAGCACACGTTCAATTAGGTAAAGTCTCTAATTTGTTAAAGTAGGAAATGAAGGGTTGCCATTTATTGAAATTTTTTTCAGTACAGCCTCTCATTGTATATTTAATTGTTTCCGATTTTAAAAATGACATAACATCCCTCAGCCATAGGGAGATGGGAGGATAGTTGCTAGATTTCCATTGGAGTAACAAAGAACGTCTAGCTAGCAGAGATGTGAAGGCTATGATATCTTTTTGTGTGGAACTAAGAGTAAGTGAGGGGTCAGAGATTCCAAATATGCCAATCAGTGGACATGGTTGAAGATTCACTCCCAGTAAAGTGGACATAATCAAGAAATAGAGAGTCCAGAAGTTCGAACATTACAGATTTCAATTAAATATTTTTACCTTTAATATTTTCAGAAGACAGCCACAATATTTTGCTTTAAAATACATTATTAGTAATTTCCTAGTTTTTACTCAGTCCTGTTGCCCCCAACATATTTCCATATTTCACTTCTGAAAATTATGGAGCATACCACATGTTAAATGTTCAGTATGAATCTGTATCATCTGGATCTTCTAAAGACCAAAGTCAGTTCTCTCTTATTTTTTCCCATACAAATGATGACATTGCAACTATGACTGAGAAGGTCATTTGTATTCGTTTTAAATCTTAATGGTTTATTGTAAAAAAATATTTTAAAATATTTGGTAAATTATTATGTGCTCGTGGTCCTAATGCTATCAGTGTGGACGCCGTTTGGTTACATTTAATGTACATGTTCAGTACTGAAAACTCAGTCCTGTTACTCATATACAGAGCATCAGGACTGAGTTAGAGTACCAGGAGAAACCGTGTTACAAGACAATTAAGTTGAGATCAACCACTACTAATTTTGAATGGTTAAATACGTTTTTCGATTCAGTGTTGAAAAACTATAGGATAGAAGTTGAAGTTAATTTAAGAGTTACAAGTAAATGGCACCCATTCAGCAGAATGACTTATGTAACAGACACATTCATCCAAAGTGACTTACAACTGAAACTTGAAAGTGACTTAAAATTGAAAATTGAAGCTTTGATCAAGGACCAAACAATGGTTCTCTGGAATCTGACTAACTTTAGCTCAGAACCGTCCAGTCACCACTGATTGACTAGACCAACCCCAGTCTAGAGTTACAGATAAATCAAAGGCAGTGTTAAACCCAGTACTGCTTTTGTCCGAGAGTCGGCGTACCAGGGGGACAGTGCCGATTGCCTTCATGATCCATGGCAGACAAGGGACAGAGAAGCATCGGCGAGTCAGGGGGTATTAGCTCTGGTACCAAGGCCCCAGTATCTGCTTCTTGTAGAACAGGGCGTCCAGGGCATCTTGTGGTAAGTGGGGTCACTACAACAGAGGGGACAGTTAAGCTTCTTTCAGGTTGGCCCAAATAAGGGCTCTGGGGCACACTGTCCTCCTCAGAGATTTTCGGCAGACTGTCCATCATAGCAGGCTGAGCCCTTTTCTCTCTTCTGTGTCTAAAAACGAGGATTAGTACAACTAGAATGATGATTAGGAGAAGACAAGCCAGGAAAGGTAGGATAATCAGCAGTGGGTCGGATGAAGGTCTTGGAAGAGACTCTACCCTAACTGGTGTGTTCCTGGGAGGATCATTGTGTTTGTCTGACGTGCTCTTGGGCCCAGCTGGAACTGTGGATCTGCCTCGGGTGTGGTTACTCCAGCGGTGCCTTGGCTTGGTCTTTGGAGGAACCCATTGTGGTCTTGTCGTTGTAATGGTTTGTGATGTCTGGTTTACAAAAGAAACCATATGGGTGGATGCGTTAAATACAGCAAGTCTGGTCGGCTGCACTGGTGCTTCGGCTACACTTTGTTGGTCAGTCGTTAGTTCGTACGGAAAGACTGTAAAAGCAAACTCATCTCTGGCAGGCTGAACATTTGCCGCCTTCAAAAGGAACACAAATGAGTCATTAAATGCATGTGCAGTTTTGTTCTGCACAGCAACTGTTGTGTTACCATATACATCAGTGAAGTGGACGTGCTCCTCAATGGCAATTCTACCTTCTTCAACATCCCTGAAAGAAAATGATCCCACAGACTCTGAGCCACCATATGGGTTCACCTTCAGCAACTGGCCATATCTAGGAGGAACAATAATTTCAAAGACTGGATCGCTGCCACTAATGAAGGCCAAGTCTGTGGCATCTAGAACGCCCTTCCTTAGTTTAATGGGAATGCCATTGGGGATCCGAATATTTTCTCCCCGGTGGATCAACGGCTTGACCGTGACATTAAAAACCTGGTTGGTCACATTGACCTTGGAGGTAAGAACAGCAAATTCAAAGCTGTCCCAAGATGAGGACATGTCTATCATTTGGTAGAGCACGTTCCCTGACTCAAGTTCCTCTGAGACAAAATGTACAGCCTGCTGACCCATAACCATGAGCCTGCCGTGATTTGGTGGAGATGTAACGCAATATGTTATGGTTGTGTTTTTCACATTCATCACTGTAGCCAAGTTTTGAAGGGTTAAGTTTCCAGTAGTCTGCCATTGCACAAGAGTCAATCCTCTGTTAATCACACTGATGGTGACATTCTGAACTTCCAGGTCAAAGAGTTGATAGAGACGCTGGACACCGTCACTGACGCTAAAGTAGAACTTTCCCGAGGGTGAATGCCCGTCATGAACAAAATGCACTTTTCCTTCATTGATGTCAGCCTGGGTAAAAGTGTCTGTAGATTCATTTACACTACCCTCCAGGGTCAGGAATCCATTGCTGGGTTTACTGATCACAGTGTATTGGATTTCTTCAGGTGGAGTGTCCTCATCCTCTACGTAAAGTTCTTCAGGACCCAAGACAACAGCATCTCCTTTGAGCAATGTCAGACTATGGGCTTGGGTTTTGAGTAATGGAGGCAGATCGTTCACCGGTGTGACAGTAATATTGAACGAGTCAGAGACCACAATGTCTGATTCATAGGATCGCTGAGTGGGTGTCCCGTTGGGATTCAGAAACACATTAAAACTAAAGCTGTCAGAGGTGGTCTCTGAGTCATCATGTGCATACGTTATACCAGATTTATTGAGGATGAATTGGGAGAAACTTGGATCGTCATGACTCAGGTTTTGTTTATCTGTGATGAGTGTCCCAAAACGTGGTAGCCTGGTGACTTGATACCAGACCTCATATGAGTAGCGCTCTTTTTCAGGTAACTTTCCCAGGAGATTTGAAGCATCAAGCGTTGTCTTATCTATCACAACTCGACCACCTTCAGCCACAACAGCACCTGGTGTTCAAAACATGGAAGATACATTTAGAATGATTCAATCATGAGAAAGAAAACTCTAGCACCCCTGACTGAGGCAGGAAAGACTTTGATTTGAACTGGGTATAAAAGAACAAAAAACATACCATATTACAGGGGTGCTTAGAACAGGCATTGAGTGTGTTAACGCGCACTTAATAATCTGTTAGCAATTTTGAGTGCAGAGTGGTCTATGGTATTGTTTCCATAGACCTGGTTGCTTGTTCTTGGACCTGGCAACCCTAGAATTAAATGTGACGCCCGTGAAATGGCTGTCAAACATTTTTGGGGCGACACAAATGCAGTATATGCTTGAGAAAATTAACAGTTACAACAATTTAATTGTTAGAGCTTGACTTTTAGAACACATTCTTATGTGAGATTACTGGCTTGGTTGCAAAATATTTGATTATTCCCTAAATTATGTGAACACAGAGCATTTCCATCATCATAGTGACCAAATCTGATTTCCTGAAGAAAAAGTATACACTATTACAGCTCTACTATTAAACTTATATTATTTCCATTGTTTGATTCTGACAGCACTGTGTAAATAACATTCAATTGGCAGAGAGTATTACCTGTGTTGGTCAGTAGAACACTTCTAAATACTGGACCTGTGTTATCATAGGAGATGTGAATATGAAAAGTCTGACATGGGAGAGTGACAGGGGGTGAAGATACATCGAATATGAAGCTGTCTGTTGCTGTCCATCCTACAGGTTCAGTTTGTTCATATACAACCAGACCTGCTTTCAGCTGGGAAAGGGGAAAAGATTAACAGAACATTAAATACCTTCACTAAGCAACTTGCCATGGGGGCACTATTAGTCTCATGCATCCACAGACCCAACTGCCTGACCTACCTACTCACCTAACCTAGTTCATATCCCAATTCTGGTGAGGTAAGGTCTATCAGTCCATCTGTCAGCTGCTGACACATTGGTACAGGTAACTACCACCAACAAACACCAATAATTGTGTCGGTACCTGGGTCATTTGTTAATGCCCATAAAGGACTGTAAGAAGTGTATATGAACATACATGTATATGTCAGAGGCTCGCGAGTCTCCAGTGCTCCTCAGGCCAGGGCACTGGGTCTGTGACACGTGACTGAGGCCAGCAGTGCCCCCATGACTCTACTGCTATAGGTAACATCTTAACTAACTTGGAACTGATGAATAAGAAAATGACTGTGCATAACTCTTGAAAACTGACCAACACACTGTACTGTATGTCTGCATAACTTATGAACTACAAATCTGGTTTAAAAAACACCATGTCTTGGTTGAATGTAGATATTTTCTTTGTCTCTGTGGAGTTGTCCTCTTGCACCATGACCAGCCTGCCCAGCCTTGGGGGAGAAGTTACAGAATAGATAAGGGACCAATTGCCATCAATGTCATCATAGTCACTGGTGATGACCAGCAAATGTTCTTCAGAAATCGCATTTGAGGAACCTAAAAAGAGAACCAATAAACCAAACTCACATTCTGTCTACTCAAATTACTGTAAAAACAATGTTGCAAACCTCTTCATCTTATTTTAATCCAATTCAGTCTTTACACATTATATTACAAGGTTTGTGGACACCCAAAAACTATTTAAAAACAGAAGTATTTATTTAGAATCCATTCATTACTTATGAGGTTGGGTAGTGAAATTGGACAATGTCCTATTGGAATTCCAATTTATCTCAAAATTGTCACAGTTAAGGTCTGTGTAAGCCATTTATGTGGATGTTTTTATTATCAGAACAGAGGGTTAGTGATGTGTTTAGTGCTGCTCATTCTTTTGGTACTCGTCCATTCCTGTGTGTGTGTCATATTATAAACCAGTTAGCAGTAAGTGTGGCTAAATTAGCAGAGGGGCAGCACGGTGGCTCGGTGGGTAGCACCACTGCCACACAATAAGAATTTCCTGTGTTCAATCCCAGCGTGGAGCAACCTGGGTCCTTTCTGTAGAGTCTGCATGTCCTCCAGGGGTCTGTGTGGGTTTACTCTGTGTACTCCGGTTTCCTCCCACAGTCCAAAGACGTGCGTGTTAGGTTAACTGATTACTCAAAAAAATGCCTTTGACTTGAGTGTATATAACTAGTTCTGGTATAACCTTGTGTGTGTCACTGAAATGGCCACTGATTCCAAAAGCGTTGTTAAAAAAGCCAAACAAACAAACAACAAAATAGCAGAGATCACTAATTAGTTTGAGTCCTGACTGTAATTTGCAAATGGCCAAGTTTAATTTAATGTCAAATCATCATATTAAATGACATTCAGTAACAGACACATGGTGCTGCTAAGTCCATTAGTCACTTTATAATGCTGTTTTCTGCGGATTCTCATTTTAATCTTAGCCTATTCACCCTGCTCCCTTTCCCAAAAAAGTGGGTCAACTTGGCATCCTGATCAATTTTAAGGGGAGGCCACACCAAATATTAGTCTACCTTTTTTAATACTGTTTACAAATTATCTGTACATTCTGATTGTATACTAATAAAGGTACTGTTAACATATGTGGTTGCTACAACTGTGGTATTTCAGAAATCACTAATCTAATGGTGGCCTGAGACTTTTGCACTGTACTGTAAATGATCAAACCTTTAAAGTGAAAAAGGTGTTGGTGAGGACAGTGTGTGAGAGGTTTATAATCAGGCCATGCAGAACTATAATGAACTCCATGCACAAACAGAAATCAAGACTCTTTTGGCTGAGATAAGAAAACAAACGAGGACAGAAGTGTGTTATTAACGTCTTCAGCTGTTCCTGTACGGAGGAATGTCTGGATTTTATTCCACTCTTAATATAATACGGTTTCACAAGAGCGTGATCTCTGGCCCTAAAATAATTAACACATTTCTTAGCTAGGCTCTGAATAAATATATAAAACATAAAGGTCAAGGGCATGTAAACTTAAGCACGCTGAGCCCATTTTTTACCAGAAGCGATGTGGCATGCACGACAAGCTGCAAACATTTTGCAGCATTTTTCCATTCAACAGGCACGACTCACAAATGTCACACAGAAGCATGGAACATTTATTTGATCACACACTTGCGTTGAGACTAGGGTGACAAATGACCTATAGGCCGAGGGCTCAGTCTCCGGCTAAATGTTAACAATGGGCTTTGAGCAAGGTTTCTTGGATTGTACACTGTAAGCTTTTATAGCTAAACGCTGTAAATGTAAATAAGGTCCGTGTGCTGTTTTGATTACAATCCTACACTGCACAAGACAGCATTAATATTTAACATTTCAGTGTTTAAAACTAGAAACCACCAGCTTTATGATATTTGATATGTTTCCATATGTTCCGTCTTAATGTGACTGCTGTGCTGATTAAGACAGCTTATTGCAAGAGCGGCTTCTGGTCTAAAATGGGCTGTGAATGGAATATACCACAAAAAAAAAGTCCTTCAGTAAAAGAACCTGGAAACACGTTGAGTCTATGGTTCCTCTCCAGGGTCAGGACCAGGGATCGGGCAGTGACGCTGAAGATTTGCCTCGGTGCAAAGTTCAGTCCATCGTTGACCTGGAAATGGAATCCACCAGACATGGCACCTTTTGGAAAATAAACACAGTGACTCAAGCACAAATTCTTTGTACATGTGAAGTAATCAGCAGAGCAACTCCACTTGAATAAACGCTCTGTGACGGTGTTCTGTAATCTCACCATGGTGTACAAACACCAGCTGGCCACGCTGGATATGAGCCTGGGT
The DNA here is from genome assembly GCA_034780495.1 of Parotocinclus cesarpintoi. Taxonomy (NCBI): domain Eukaryota; kingdom Metazoa; phylum Chordata; class Actinopteri; order Siluriformes; family Loricariidae; genus Parotocinclus; species Parotocinclus cesarpintoi. Next base: position 5,522 of record JAUZSV010116704.1, on the reverse strand, counting down.
GAAGTTCGCTATGGGCCTGGAGGGGGCGCTCTTGAGGGCCAGATGTCCGTTACTGGGAGGAGCAATGATAAACTCCAAGCTGTCAGGAGGCGAGTCGATATCAGAAGCACTGAGATCATCGGCAGTGATTTCAGTAACAGAGTCTCGCCATACCTACGGCGACAAAATTTATTTTTAATAAAGTCTTATTTAAAGTGCCTTACAGACTCATACAAAGGTTTGTCCATTTTTTAAAATTCTTTATTGGCCAGAAGATGTGACAAATTTCATGTTAAAACTAAATTTTTCACTTTCAATACATTTTTTATAAATTACATGAGCTATTCAAGACTTTATCATAAAATACACCAAATGTTAACAATGAATGTGTGTGTTTGTGCAAGTAAACACCTTCTGTTCATGTGCTGTTATTTGGCCTTTAGAGTGTTCTAATTCGGTTGATGTGTTCAGTGACTTTTGTGTATGTTAGTCGTGTGTGTGTGTGTGTGTGTGTGTGTGTGTACAAGATTATTTACTATCTGTAACACACTGTGAATTTTGTAAGTAAGTGTATGTGCCTGTCCTATTGTAGGTAGTACTCATTTGTATGCCCTCTCATGACCTGTATATTCGCTCTAACCTACAACTATTGAAACTGGTTAATATTCACTCGTCAGGTCTTTGCTTTAACTTTGTTTCATCTTTCTTGGCAAGAATCAGTTCCATCATACCTTCATGTTATCACCACAGACAGTTTCATAACAGTACATTACTATTTATTCCATACTTATTGTGAATTTTTATTAATTAAAATGTGATGGCTTTAGGGATGCTGTGTAGATGGTAGCATTCCGATCGTGTTTTCAGCTTTATCTCTGATGCATTTATGTATTGTTCACAAATTTCCTGTGAAATATCCTTAATATTTACATTACAGTAGCATACGAAGACCATGTGACCATGGTACTGTCTAGTCAACGTGAATATCCATTAGCGTTTATTTTCACAGAATGTAATGCAGATATTCTTAACGTGCAGACCTGTAGAGTTTAGCCCTTCTATAGGGTACAGGTCACAATTTAAATGGTTTTCAAGCTTACTTTTTTTTTAACAAAGAAAGACTTCATTATAACATTTTCCAATGGTATCTTAAACACAACAAGGCACATTTGAATATCTTCTTTCCTTAAATGCCTGAAAAGTTACATCTGCAAAGTTACATCACACACACACACACACGGGTGGTCTTGCGCTTGATTTATCACACCTCACCCAACACAGCTGGTGACACTGTGACTGTCCAAAATAAAGCTATTAAATAAAAGTTCCTTTTTTTCTAAAGAATGTATATGAGGTTGATTTTGGCCCAGAACAGATAACACACAACGATAACAATAACTGCTCATCTTAATGTCTTAAGTTATTCGGGATTTTTTCATCATTATCATAAATATTTGTTTGTGTTCAACAAACATTCCACCCAATGTAAACTAAAAATGAAACAACTAAGATCATTGTGGTCTAAGAAACATAAAATATCAGTGTGTGCGAATGTGTGTGTGTAACAGAATGATGATTAGTTGGTAAAAATGGGACCTGTGAACACTATGGGTGTAACCACTTTTTAAACTCTACGGGGATTTGATCTGCATTTAGAGAAAACAAGAGAATGTGTGAATTGGTTTCTTGAGCCACCTGGTGGACAAACTCAGTATTGCATGAATATATGAGTATGAATACGCACGTTATTTTTTTGGAAATACATTTTGATTATCGCGTAATTCTACTGGCTAGCATTAGCTTAAGCTACAGCACTGGGATTCTGTTATTCCTCCAGTGGAGCTGAAGTTAGTTGTGGTACCTAATTCAAAGCCCTTTAACATATTAGTGCGTTATTTAATATCTGTGCGTGTCTGGGAGTGGTTCAGGTTAACACATTGTTTGAAGAGATCGAAGGGGAAACTGGGCTTCCTGTGTAGTCTAAAATAAATACTTGTGGTAAAAATATATTTTTTTATACCTTGCTATATGGTTTATCAACACATTAGAAAATATTTGACTGATTGATTTGCAATGATAATCTAACTTTCCTCATTGGTTTTAAGATTTTATTTTAGTCATCGCATAAGGTGCATTGCGAGGCACCTGGTGGTCAAACTGGGAATTGCAATCCAATATATATTGAATCCAAATAGGATTTTAAATTACAGTTCAGTTTTTACATTTTATACGAACGCAATCAAATATTTAAGCTCGACTTACAGTAATAATCTATCTTCCTGTAATACTTTCATAGTTTAGTCTGCAGTCATGTATGTGGCCAGTTGGGTTTTTTTGTGGACCTGTATTGCAAGTCTGTCTGTATATACTAATTTGAGAGGCCACAAATAAATAAATAGTTATAGCAAAGCAGATGTCCTTATATAATTAATAGTCATACTGCATTATTTATTTCAGGTCACTCAGGACTGTACATAATCTACATATTCCATAAATTACATATTATCACTCTTACACTGTTTCTATTTTGCACATGTCCATATTCATTTTGTATATTTGCACTACTTATTACCTGTTCTTCTCAGTTTACATTCAATGCACTGTATATTCAAGCTATTTGTTTTGGACTGAGTTCATTTTTTTGTGTGCTATTTAGTCCTCCAGCCACTAGGTGGTGTTTTGTCTTGAAATTTATGGTAAGCATGTGACACATACAGGAAGTCACCTTGAATCTTTATTTCAGTCAGGCCAGTTTGGCATGGTCGATTGAGCAGCTGATGAATCCAAACTCATTCTCTTTTGAAATCATTTGTAGAAGCATCGTCTGTGAGTATTTTTGAAAGATATTGTTTGTATAAATATATGATGTGTGTATTTCTGCATATTGTGTAATTTAATTGAAGTAATATTGTTGATTATTTGGCATCTCGCCTTTTCTCATATTAAGCTAGTGAGTAGCTTGCTAGGCTAATTGTAGGCCCTGTGCTTGTGTGTGTGCGCATTAGATACTGTAGTAATTACATATTTTATGCTGAATGTGTGTTTTGATTTGTTTCTTCATTTTAGTTTTACACCTTTTGCATGCTGTCAGTTTGAATAAATCTACCAAATCTGACCAGTGTGTAATCGGAGTAATCTGTTTGTCTAATTGAAGAAGTGACTCAACAGTGATCTCTACTGCAGTGACTAAGATATCCAGCCTGTTTGACATCTACCAGTTTCAAGATGTCGGCAAGAGAAGAAAGGAGTTATGAAACAAGGTCAGAGTGTTCACGCTCATTTAAAACATCAAAATCATCGAAGCACTCTGTGAGATTTGCAGCTAGCTTGGCTGCATTGGAAGCACGAGCTAAAGCAGAAACTGCACGGGCAAGAGCGTTGCACGCGCAAAGGGAGATTGATGTTAATGAAAAAGGCTCAGCTGAAAGTAGAGGAGACCCGTCTTGATGCTACATTGGAAGCCATACAGCAAGAGAAGGAGGCCAACGCCACTTGTGCTGAAGCTAATATATTGGAATCGGCGGTGGACTTGGCAGCTATGGGGGAGCTTACTGGATGTCGACCAAGGTTCATCCTATCATTCGGCTGAGAGAACAGAGAAATATGTTCAAGAACAGTACGCTTATGTGAAATCTAATGAGCGCACAGACGATCCAAAGCAGGATAGAAAACTGACTTTAATCCCTTAGTAGCTGTTAACCTCAACCCTAACAATGATTCTCAGACACATCACGAGCCAAGCCAAAGTGAGAGTCAACGTTTGTCTGTGAAAACCACAATGCCAACTGTAACAGCTGCTTATTCAAAACGGCCGTCAGTGCAATTCACTTATTCGGATAATTCGCTTATTTGGATAACACTTAGCATCTGAACCAAAGAACCGATGGACGCCCAGACGAGCTACAGCAGATTACAGCTATCCACGGGGAGGAGAATCCAGTGCAAATGTATCAGTGCTGGGAAGGTTCTTAGCTCATCACGAGCTAATTACAGCTGGACTTACAAAGTTTAATGACAGACCCGAAGACTACTGGGCTTGGAGGTCCGCCTTCTGTAACACTACTGAAGATCTGGGTCTGAAGCCTAGTGAGGAACTTGACCTGCTGATTAAGTGGCTTCATCCGGAATCCTCGGAGCATGCAAGGAGAGTGAGGTCAGTTCGTATCAACTACCCTGGTGAGGCCCTTAGTATGGTCTGGCAAAGATTAGAGGAGGTTTACGGATCACCAGAGGCCATGTAGACAGCTCTCTTTAACAAGCTTAAACAGTTCCCCAAGTTCTCCAATAAAGAACCCAAGCATCTACGAGAACTAGGTGACATTCTCCTGGAAATACAGGCAGCCAAGGAGGATGGGTTCCTGCCTGCTTTGGTTTACCTGGACACAGCACAAGGCATTAACCCTATCCTGGAAAAATTGCCATTTAACCTGCAGGAGAAGTGGATGGTGCACGGTACAAACTATAAAGAAAAACACCACGCCATCTTCCCACCCTTCTCTGTGTTTGCTGACTTAATTCGTGCAGTAGCAAGGATGAGGAATGATCCGAGCTTTGCTGCAGCAGCTCCCAGCAGCGCAGCACCTAAAGGCAGGAAATTCTTACCAAAGTCAGCTAAAAGCCGATAGCCGTGTATAAAAAAAACAGAGGTGGCCAATCCTGCCAAGGAGAATGAGACCATGGGTTCAGACAACCTGAGGAAAGAGTGTCCTATACATAAAAAGCCCCAATCGCCTAACTAAGTGTAGCGTCTTTAGAGTAAAACCGCTGGACGAGCGTAAGGTCTTCCTTAAGGAGAATGGCATATGCTTCCGTTGTTGTTCCTCAACTTCTCACCGAGCTAAGGACTGCAAGGCTATCATCCAGTGCTCTGAATGCAACAGTGATAAGCACATTGCAACCCTTCATGCTGGCCCTGCACCATGGTCAACAAAGCCAGCTAGCGGCCCCTCTGAAGAGCATGGCGGGGAGGGAGAGGAATCTCCCTAATACTCCTGCTTCAGTCTCTACCTCAATCTGCAGAGGTCTGTGGAGACAGCACGACTACCAAGTCATGTGCCAAAATCAGTTTGGTCTACGTATATCCTAAAGACCAACCTGAGAAGAAGACAAGAGCATACGCCATCCTAGATGACCAGAGTAATAGTTCACTAGCCAGGTCATCGTTCTTTCGAGATGTTCAACATAGCCAACAACACCTCTCCCTACACACTCAAAACTTGTGCATGTGTGTCAGAGGCTGCCGGCCGCATAGCCGGAGGGTTCATCGTGGAGTCGGTTGATGAAAAGACCAGTCTAGCTCTGCCTACACTCATCGAGTGTCATCAACTTCCTGATAATAGGGCAGAGATTCCCACGCCAGCTGCTGTGATGTACCATCCGCACCTGAAGTCCCTGACCTTTAAGATACCTGCTCTTGACCCTAAGGCTGAGGTCTAGAAAGAGACATGATTCAGGTGCACAAAGTCCTTGAATAGCGCAATGGCCCCCTGCACGCTTCTTTTGCCCAGCGATTAGCCCTCAGCTGGGTGATAGTAGGGGATGTG
>JAUZSV010116597.1:0-13851 GCA_034780495.1 Parotocinclus cesarpintoi | reverse complement strand
GGCCAGATTGCACAGTATACATGTTTGGTTTATATGTTCACAAAAGAAATTACAATAAAAAAATAATAATAAAATAAAAAAATCACCCTACTGAAAACACTGAAACGAGACCTCAAAACAATGTTTACATACCATAACACCACTAAAGCTAAAAGGTATGCAGTATAACTGCATTATATATACTGTCAGAGAAAAATAAAAAGGGGGAAGACAAAGTAGTAAAAAAGTGACAGCATGGGCAATAAAGCTATGAAAAAACATCTTTAGGAGCCAGAAGTCATGAGTGCATGCCCTGACCTACAGTAATGGCCAAAAGTCTTAGGCCACCATTAAATATGATGTTGTAGCAACGGTAAAATGACCCAATATGACACATTGTCTGGACCCAAAAACTTTCCAATATGAATTTGTCAATCAATAATTATTCATACTCCACTGATCTTCAATTCAATCTCTGGTATATATTAGCCTCTTAAATCTGTTCCCCTTCCAAAAAAGTGGTTTCTTGGCTGCTAGCCTTTCAAGAAAGACCATTTCTGATCAAACTTCTTTGGACTGTTGAAGGGTCAACTTTCCAACCAGATAAAGCTGCAAGACAAGTGAAGCTAGTACAAGTCACACTAGATACTTGCCCTGTAACCTACCTATCATTAATAATAGGTTTTTAATATTGTATTTCAATGTCATCTATTTTCTGGTTGTATTTTAATAACAAACTTAATTACTTTATTGACTTTACTTACTTATTATTTTATGTTCATTATGCCACTGTTAAAACAAACTTAACAAAAAAAAAAAAAGACAGCTTATCTAACGGTGGCCTAAGACGTTTGCACAGTCAATTATATTAATGAATGCAGTGCAAGAGCACACACAATTCAAATCAAATCTTCCCAGCAAAATATGTAGCGTGCCAGTAGCATCAGTGTGCACAAAACTTTCCACTGGCTCAACAGTGCCTTTGCAATTTTAGTTCACTTTGGGTCATAGCCTATCAGTAATGTTTTTATTAATAACAATTGCAATAGTCATGATTTGACAAATGATCACAGATGTTGCTGTCTCATTTGAGACTTAAGAGCAGCTGTTGGAAGGAGGGAAACAGTATCAGTACTATGTGGTTTAGACAGTCAGGAGTGATCTTACAGTGCTCTGGGAGTTGATGGGGGATGGACTATGCTGAAAAGGGTTGGGACTACTCGGGCCATCCTGACTTGCTGGAGACACAGTGGGGCGCACCCGTGAAATAGGCTGGATGGCACCAGGTTTGGTCTAAAAGAAAAAGAAAAAGAGAAGAGATGAAAACATGATGCAAAGCAACCTTACTAGCATGATATAGAATCTATGAGCATGATCATCATTATCTAAGATTTGCATTAGGACAGACAATTTGCACAACTTTGATCAATTGGACTAATCATAAGTCTTTGCTTCTTTGGACACTCACTGCTGAATGGTCCTTAGCTGTGATGTTGGAGGTTAAATGAATGTTGGCCTGGAATGAAACAAAATCGAGCACGGTGTGAAATGAGAAAATATGATCAGGTTTCTGTGCTGGACTTTTTATGGACTAGCAAATCTCAAATCTAAGTACAATTCCAGCATCAAAAAGACATTATATATCCACAATGGAAACAGCCATCAGCACGAACAGAGGCCAGAAGCAATAAAAGTACCACGATTACAATATTAAACAACAACACCACCACCAAAGATATACAGCCATCATTGAACTGATCTACCATCCTGACCTTAAGGCCATTCTTTTTTAATTGCTTGTTACTCGGATGTCCCTACTTATAAATCTTTATTTTTCAGTACTTTTCAATTTCTCGAGGACTATGTGGAATTAGGAGGAAAAGGAAGGAGGAAGAAATAAAAATAAATTTTAATTAAAAAATACAATTTATTTAACCTATAACTAAATTAAAGTGAAAAACATTAAATAAACAGAAGAAAAACGGTTGGCTCTCCACGGGAGGGCGGAAAAAGCTAAAAAATAATTTGTAATAAAAAAAAATGTTCAACCATTGGTGCTGCGGCGGACCCGAGAAAAAAAAATACTAATAATTTTTATTTTTTTGCATTCTTCAAATACGATCGTTGGCGGATCCGTGAAACAAGTAATAAAAAAAAAAGTCTGGCCTAATCATACTCTAAACTGTGAGGTTATCTGACAAAAGATTGAGAGGTTGTGAGGCTTTAAACAGCTGCAGGGAATTTCACATACTTTATAGGGCAACAGTGCAGTTTGTCAGTACACCAAGGCATACTTTGAAGCCTGTAAGTCGCATTAACTGTGCTGAGATACAGCAGCGAAAGCTAAAAATATCAGCTCGTGCTCAAACAGCCCACTTACAAATCGAGTCTCTCTGCCCAGTGCCACAGGGGCTGAGGATGAGGATTGATGAACTGATGGCTAGGAAAGGAGGTGTCACAAAGGCATGAGATAAGCAAAAACATGTCAATGTTCTTCCTAAGCCTTATCACTAGTTACACTTAAAATTAGCCAAGTAAGAATACCTACGCTTTGATTACAAGTTGTCTTTTGGGGGCGGGGGAACTTGGGAGCTGGATGACAATGCAAGCATGAATATAAGATTTTTTTGGTCTGTTTACATCAGGAGCAAGGTTATAAATGTACTAGTCATATTCAACTAAAAAGCCTATATTTGAAATCAGGGATGAAACCAGAGCACCCAGAATAAACACGAGACACACGGAGGACTTGGATCAAGATTGAATCATTGATTTCTGGAACTGTGATGACTGCGCTAACCTCTAAAGCCACCGTGCCAACCATAAATGTAAGATCAAATATGTGATAAAATGACAATGAGGTGAGTGTAATGAAACGACTATCTTTACTCACCAACTGAGAGCCGGGGGAGTAAAGGGTGTCGCGTACAGGACTGTCCATTCTTGGAGCCTCAGATGTTGGTGTCTACCAGAGAAGATGTAAAGTATGAACAAACAGTTACAAAAACACTGGACTGTTGTCACACTGTTTATGTCATGCAAACAAACACGTGAGATTGTAATAGCAGAGATTACAAGAGGCATAGACCATATTTGTAACAAGCATAATGTCATATTCTGCTAGTAATTACGATATTTTTATTAAAGGGAAGGGATAGAAAGTTGTATCCTACCACTTCTATAATTGTCCTAGATACTTTAAAAACCTTTAACACTTTTAAATGTAAAATAAAGATCGTTAGAAATACCTTCACTAATACTACAATGAATAATAATATTTTGTATTACTATTGTACAGTGTTTTTTGTTTTAGTGTTAAAGTGTTTTTTGTTGAATTGTTTTGGTAATCTGCTGCATTATGCACTTCACCCTCCAAACAGTATAAATGTACTCTTGGTGAGAATGACAGATTTGAAGTTATTTAAAATCAGCATATGCAGCGTTACCATTTTAGAGCTCAGGAATAAGTACATTGTTACAGAAGGGCAGGGAATATAATTAGCTCTCTCTTCACCTTTGTATCCCTTCTACATTGTTGCTGCTAAATCTAGGTAGGCTGTGTGGCCATTTCATTCACCAGCACCTGTCGATTTGAAATGTCAAATATTTAGGATCCCCATAAAGGAACACTATATTTGCCAAGGCTTTAAAACTCTATCCATGGTTAAATTTTATCTGGAATTGCCAAACATCTCCAGGTCAACTGAATTTCTTCACAAGCAAATAGCAAAGTCCTCTATTTCCACAAGGTAAACAATGCGAAAAAAGCAAAAAACATGCTTTTAACTAAGAGTAGTGTTAGTTTGTGGGTCTATTTCTTTCAAAATATAATTCCTAATTGTACAGTCAACAAACAAAAATATTTCTTATTTCAACTATAATGTGCAAGATATTTTTTTAATTAGGAATTGGGTTTTGTTGAAATGAGTAGCTGTGACAGGCCATGCTGATACAAGAAAAACACACAGGCAAAAACACACTGCCCAAGGGGCTTGCCTTGTTATACAACCAGGTCTGAAGATGGCCCTGTCTGCCATAGCCCACTGGTGGCCCTGATAGGACTTGCTCCCCAGGAGGATGACCTTTGCTCTTGCGATTTGCTACCAGGAAAGGATTTTCACTGAAACAGATTGCCTGAGAATCCACAAGGAACTCTTCTGTTCCCTGTATGGCTGGCTGTTCTGGATGCAGGTCCTCTGGAGGTTGGTCCTTGGTCTTGTGATTAGCTACCAGTAAAGGATTTTCACTAAAACAGACCGGCTCAGAGTCCACAGGGCACTCTTGTGTTTTCTGTATGGCTGAATGTTCTAAATAAAGGTCACCTGGAGGGTGGCCCTTGTTCTTGTGATTAGCTACCAAAAAAGGATTTTCACTAAAACACAATGGCTGAGGGTCCAAAAGACCCTCCACCACTTCCTGTACAACTGGGGATTCAAAATCAGGGTCATTCAAAGTGAATCCCTCCGTCTTGTGATCAGCTAATAGAATAGGATATTCACTTAAACAGACAGGCTGAGGGTCAACATGACACTCCCTTGTTTCCCGTATTACTTGGTGTTCTGCACCTGGGACCTTGGAAGGGAAGACCTTGCTCTTTTGATTAGCTACTACTAGCTTTTTACTCAAACATATTGGCTGACACGCCTGCATTTCCTGTCGAACTGGAGGCTCTTTATTGGGATCCATAGGAGGTTGGCCCTTGCTCTTGCGATTAGCCAACAGAAATGGATTTTCACTAAAACATATTGGCTGAGAGTCTACAAGACACTCTTCTACTTCCTGTATGTCTAGGGGTTCTGAATTTGTTTCCAGCTTCATGGATGCAATTTGTTCCGATACTTCAGAGCTCGTAAGCGGACAGGTTGAGGGACAAACAGACGCCTCTACATTGTACAGAGTCGCATAAGCTTTCTGAAAGCCCAGTGGTTCTATAGAGCCAGCCAAGCTGACCTGAAGACCAGTCTCCATGGGGCAGAATTCAGTAGAGGAAAGAGATAGCTAAAGAGCAAAAGAAAGAAATGAAACAGCATTGACGATATAGGACAAACCTTTGATTTAAATTTGACAAATCTGGCATTAAAGAAAAAGAAAAGGATTGCAGAGAACAAAGAAACCAGAAATCCACTATTTGTTCCAAACTGCTACTAAGCGTACCATAAATCAATTAATTTCTTGCTGAAATCTCTTCGTACCAGACTACAACGAGCATGCATCACATCATGTGTCAACAATTCCCCTCAACGTGGCTTCATTCAAACAAAGCACTAAACTCAATTTTAAAAAGGACTGGTCAACAATAGCTAAAACATAAATTTGCTCACCTCAAAAACACTTTACAAATCCAGCACAGATCAGGTATTATTTGCGTGGTGGATCATTCTCAGCACTGTAGTGACACTGATGTGGTGGAGGGGTTTTAATGTGCTGGACTGGTCAAAGAATACACATACACAGCAGTGCTGTTAAAGCCTTTTATAAACCTCATTGTTCACTGTTGGACTGAAAATAAACCACCAAACAAAAATATCCAGTGAACAGCTTCCTGTGGGTAATGTCATGTGACTAACACAAACTGTGCTTTAGCAGATTAGATACTGCCCCAGACTTTACCACCTATGAAGTGCACAAACAAGGTAAGTGAGTCTAATAGTGACTGGGCACTGTTTAAAAACTCCAGCAGCACTACTGTGTCCGATCCACTTTTACATGCTTAAAACACACTAACACACCTACACATTTGTTATTTAGCAGTGTCACTACAATACTGAGAATGATCCAGCACCCAAATTGTACCTGACCATTAAAGAAGAAGGTGAAAAAAAGCAAACAACTAATGAAATACATGGTTTTCTAGCACCAAAAACATTGTTACACAAGACCCAGATCAGTCCAGTGTTCACTTCCATGTTTATATTCGGTGTAGTAAGGTTATTAAAACAAAACACTATTTTTCTCTCTTAGATTTATTGATTTATTTGTGGCAACTATGTTTTAAGGGCATACAGGGAAGCACACGCAAACCAGACTTTGAGAAAGACAGAAGAAGCGGGCCTTTTTTAATTAGGACATATTATTTTACAAAAGGGGGAAACGTGGCCAATGTATACTGCTCACAAAATGTCAAAATATTTAAAAATGAAATATCCCCTAACTGAAATTTACACTGTTTGTAGATCATAAATAGGCTATTCCATGACTTGTTATTCCCTCTCTTAACCATCATATAATTACTGTACGTAATTTATAGCTTTCAATGTCTATGAAATGGAATTGTGAATACACTGATTACAACAACCCCATCATTAAAATATGCATTTTAATGCTTTGGCTGAAACCATAAATCATGAGTCATACCACAGGTAGCATGTTGTTTTATTCCTTGTTAACATCTGCTCTACTTTACCTGTATGGAAAGTGTATAGTGACTGATGTCTAACATTCTGATTGTTTTGTCGTAAAATATGTAAAAACTATCACTTGTATACTCTAACGTATGTAGTTGTCCCATTGGCTGCGGTAATGCGGCATACCGCGCTATTATCTATTATCTGAAGACATCTGGATGATGTTATTAAAATGGCCTATACTGTCCAACCCTAATCGAACCAAAACTATACCTATGACATGGCTACAACTTGTACAATTCCCATGGATGATGCATACACATGAGACTTCTAAAGCCAACCTGGGCAATACCTTCACACTAAAAATAGTTAACTTGATAACAGCTGTGCTGTAATGTGTGGGGGTTGGTTCTCTAGACTGTAAGAATGAACTGTGAGAGACAGGAGAGGTGAAATCAGGAAAGAGGAATGTAACCCCAAAAACCTGACTCAAGACAGCTGCACACTCCTTTTACACTGCACACTCACAAACATGTTCTACGCTGTTAAAATTACAGCAATGTCAGTTCACAAATACTAGCGACATGATTATTTTGGTCTAGAATAGCTAGCTGCTGTAAACTAGGAAGGGTTAAACAGTTCAAACATAATAAAGTAGCTTAAAGTTTGAAAAAGGAGCCAAAGTGCACAACGTCACAATCACATTGCCCACAGTTTAAAACAGACCACAACCAAACTTACAAAGCTAGCAAATCCTTATAAACAGTGTACCTCACCAGATACCACACCAATAAAATATCTACAAGTGGACAAATCCAGAGCAGAATAACACAATCATAGTAAGCTGCGTGTCTAAACTAACTCCACTTAAGTTGTTCACTTTGATTTCAACCTGGATTGAAGCTGATCTTCAAGCTAAAGTCACATAAGTGACTTATAAAGCAATAAGTTTCTGCTGTTCCAGAAAAGTTCTACAAAGCTGCTCCTAAACGAAAGTTCTGTTTGAATCTCAGATACAATTTCTAGACAGAATAAATTCAGAAGATGTGAGACAAACAACAGCCTTCAGAAAACATCAAATAAAAAGTAAAATGATGCCAGAAAATTAAGAATCAAAAAAGGTAAAGAAAGGATTAATAGGAAAGGTACTCACAAAAAAAGAATATAGAGTTCAGGGAACTCAGGTCACATCCACTCACACAAATACTTGTATGATATTGGTCTCTATCATGGAAACCTTCCCTTCCAGTGCCCGGGAACACCCACCCATGACTAGCACGTCCACTGAGCCAGTGATGCTGATTTTAAAATAGCCCCAGAGTATGTCAGCTGTCATCCCAATATCCCTGCCTAATTTGTTTCTGAGAATCAGGAATCATGGTCATGATGACTTGCCATTTTGCAAGGGTCAAATATTCAGTCTTTCATAGTCAGTTTTTGGTGAAGAAATCTGATTATGGTTTTACCATTTTTGCCAACTTCACTGTTGATGATGAGCTGGTTTTCCAGAGAAAAGCAGAGTACACTTCAAACGTGCACTTATATCAAAGGCATGGGGTAACAACATGGAAAGATTTCTCGCGGTAGCTCCCGGAAACTACATGACTACAAACTAATGGATATTGCTGATAATTCTGTTAATTGGACTGAAATTATTTAAACGGAGAAAAATATTGTCTGTGAACTTCAATCGTTTAGTAATATTTTAGTTTGTATTTTAATGTAACCAAGACTACCTTCAGCAAGCACAGTGCAGGTTCTTTTAGGTCTGACAATCCATAAGAGTACTGATAACATGAGTGTCCAAGTTACTTATACTGGCGTCAAACCATTTACAGAATGTTAATCTGCCAGTCACCCAATATGGAAAAGTGTTGCCAAACTCACCCGATTGACCTTCTGCAAGCTGGTTGTGGGAAGAGCTGCCAGTGTCTTGTAGTCCAGTTTCAGAGGTCCAGTGCTCAGGTTCTGCAGAAAAAAATACTACTACTTATAAAATCATTGTATCATACTGCTCAGATTTCAGACTGTCCAAAAACGTATTAGCTTTATTTTTAATTTACAGGTATGCACCGTTTAACGACGATCTTATTAGCGCCTGCTGAACATAACAACCGAGGAAATCAAAACTTTTAAAATCTTTTAACTCCGGATGCTACGGTCATAGACAGCAGGTACAATAAAAAAAAAGTGTTGGCCTATGTATTTTACTGTCACAAATTTGTCCTACTTGTTAGTATGTTCATGAATATTGACACAGAAAAAAGAAGAGACGTTACAAAGACAGAGCCAGCACGCCCTACATATACCCAAAAGTGCAGAGCACTGGTCATTTGACCACTGACTTCCTACTAGTAGTACCACACTGCTTATGAAAAGGATAAAACGCGATTGCATTGCCTAAAATCAGAGTTTCCTCAAGTGGACTCCCTCTTGATTGTGTGCAGTTAGCTAGGAAGGTTTACTTATCTTTATATTATAAAAATATATCCATCAGTACCGGTAACTGCAGAACCATGGTGCTTTAGATTCTGTGCGGATGGTAGCACTCCATTTGCGTTTTAGCTGTCTCTCTGACACATTTATATATTGCTTTCTTGTGAAAATATTCTTTACATTTACATTGCAGTAGCATAAAAAGCTATGGTAATGTCCAGTCACTGTTTCAAAGAATCGTTAAACGGTGCATACTTGTACTGTACATTGGGCACCTAGAGTTTTTCCACAGACTTGTCTTTCTCAAGCATAAATGTCTAATGTGAATCTCCAAGTTCCACCCCCGAGCTCAGCACTGCCCTCAGGTGGCAAGGGCAATCCTAAAGCACCAGGTGCATAATGCCTCACCTCAGTCTCCTCTTCCATCAGGCGAGTAGCCTCCTCGCGCTCCAAGCGCATGCGCTCCTTCAACGGAAAAGGTGAGGGGGAAGTGGAACGGGGGAGGGGATGACCAGTCATACATATGAGGAGATGATAATTCGAAAAGGAACATGCAGTTGACTTACACACACATCCATACAAACGGAGGGAATGAAATGTCGTTATTAAGCGGCGAATGACGCAATGAAATGACAGTAGATAAATGGAGGTTGATGGCAGTGTTAGAGAAATGAATGAAATGAATGAATACGAAAGAGTGAAAGTGATGGAAGTGAGAGTGATGAGCATGAAAAGGGGGAAAGGGATGGGGGAGGAAGAGAGAAAGAGAAAAGGATACAACCCACATAAATTAGCAAAAGTCTTAAGGGAAGAGAACGGCGTCAGGAATTTGGAAAAACTACAGTTACAAAACTACAATACGGGTCTCCTATGATAAGCCAGTGGAATTCCCTGGAGTAAC
Source organism: Parotocinclus cesarpintoi (assembly GCA_034780495.1). Classification (NCBI taxonomy): domain Eukaryota; kingdom Metazoa; phylum Chordata; class Actinopteri; order Siluriformes; family Loricariidae; genus Parotocinclus; species Parotocinclus cesarpintoi. The sequence goes on along the minus strand of JAUZSV010116597.1, from coordinate 4,191 downwards.
ATGTACACTCACCACTTTCTCCATCTCTTCCTGCTCCCACTGAGATGTCTCCCTCGCCATCTCAACCTCCTTTCAAAGAAAACAACATGGTTCCTTTACATTCTTGCCTCTTGCCTTACTTAAGTAACCAATGATGAACCAATGGCTTACCTTCTGCATGATGTCCACCTCCTCTGGGCTCAGGTCTCTGTCTATGGAGGAAATGCTCTCCATGCTGTTCTTTCGAACAATTCCTGTAGCAAAAGGGTTTGCAATGACACCTGGCGAAGCCTGGGCAAACACCAAAGTGAAAGGGAATACACATTTGAGGTTTTGGTTAAAAAAAAAAAAAAAAAACGTATTTTTTGTGTATGGAAACATTAAACGGACATATCAATAGAGCACTTACCTCCACATCTGTCACATTTCTGGCATCAAAGCCATCACACACCAACATAACTAAAGTATCTCCAGTAGCTCGCAAAACCCTCACTGCCTCTGTATGAGTCATGCCCAGGAGACTGTGATTTCCCACCTCTAGGATCCGCATGCCCAACTTCAGTCGGCCATCCCGTGCCGCAGCACCGAAGGAACTGACCTAAAATAGCAAAGGCAAACATCCAATGTAGTGATAGCCATGCAGCAATGATGTGCTCATTTAGTTTTGGTCTGCCTTCTGAACATTTCTACGACCAACCAAGTGAAGACCCTTGATAAATAGGACTCATTGGTTTCTACCTTGGAGATGAAGATACCCTCATCTGTTGAATCAAAGGGGTTGCCCGGGTGACCTCTGGCTCCACCTCGGATGCTGATGCCAAGCTTTTCTCCTGGCTGCTTATGAATGACGATTTCCTAAACACATGGATGCAACAGGTTCATTTAAAAAATATCAAGTACGCATGATTGTTCGAGCAAATATATAATCACAATTTATTATTGTATATATAATATATACACACATTTTTTATTGGTGGGGGCAGTTTGGAATTTAATACTAACATAGGAATCACATTTATCTACTAAGCATATAGCAAAATAATGTGGTACGTTTTGGGGTGCTTCCTTTTAAGGTGGCCAAGCACTATTGTTTAATTCTGAAAAAGGTTTGATTGGCCAAATAGCATATAATTTCTCTGTTAGTTTTAATGCCACCTTTTCACTTAGAAACCCCACAAAAACTGATTAAAACATACATTTGTATAAGACTGCATGTCAATGGATGAGTGAGTGTACCTGCATGCCAGGAGGTGAGGGGTCTCTGCGCACCAGCATGCGGATCTCCTTGTTGGTGGAGAGCAGAGCTTTGACAGCTTCCTGGTGAGTGGCATGTCTCAGGTCGATAGAGTTTACTTCAAGGATGCGATCACCAACACGCAGCCCGCTCTGACATGCCAAGCCATGGGGAATAACCTGCACAAGGTGGGAGAAAAAGAATACGCTCTCTATTTGGCCTTCACTAACATAACATAAACACTTCTTACAAAAACTAGGAGATGTTTCAAAATGGATTTTTAAAATTTTTGTGAGTAGTATATTTAAAATGGATAATCTCTGATCAAAGTTACCTTAGAAATAAACACTCCAGGTTCACTGACGCCGAACGGGTGACTGGCATGATCGCTCCCGCCCACAATACTCAGGCCAAGAGGACCACCAGTTTTAACTAGTGTCACTTCCTGTAAAAATAGGTGTCAGGGAACAGAAATCACTAATCATTATACTGCATTTAAAATTCAGCAAGTTGTCCTCGACTAGTAGTAGCTGTTGTTCATATCCGTGAAGAAACTCTTCGTCTCTGGCATCGCTACCTGAAAACTTCAGAGTTTCTCCCCAGCCCTCTACTGCCACCTACAAGTCTTTGCCTAACATTTCCATTTACTACAAAAAAGAAGCCACAAGTCACCACTTAGCCACTGCAAATAAAAAATTTGCAAATAAAAAATTGTGTTGACAAGAGCAAAACCAGCAGAAGGTGAACACGCCCACCACTTTCTTGATTTTGTTCAAGTGCAGTCCAACAAGAGAACGTGTCAGATCACACTGGGTAAGTTCTTCAAATGGTAACTGGAATTTAGTAAGAACTTGTTTTTTACAGTATTATGCTTTGTATGCTGAGTACCTATACCTTGTGTTGTAGATTGTTTAGGAAAACGTTTTTGCAAATTTATTTTTCAATGAACGAGGTTCGTAAGCAACAGTAGTTCTTGTTCGTATGTTCGCTATACGTGTAAATTGCACAATAAAGGCTTAATAAACATTTAATATGTGACATAGCATGTCCCGTCTTGTAACATAGGGCATCTTCGTTTAATCGGACCAGCCGGTTATTAGGACCAAAACAATGGCGTCCCGATGTGGTCCGATTAACCGGATTCGACTGTACTACCATTGACATGAGGGGGTGTACTTGGTCTACAACAGTGTTGTGGCAACACAATGAGGTAACATCCAATCCCTTAATAAGGAGCCAATGTTTCCCAGCAAAAAATGTCCTAAAGCGGTACAGTTTATGTCAGTTCACTTCACGTCAGTGCTTTTATTGTTATGGCAGACTGATCTACATACATTATACACAAATACCGCATTTACTAATGTTGTTTATGTTAATTCTTCTGTAGGGTTTTACCTCTATAGGGTACTCATCCTCCATTGCACAGCCGAGATGGTTTCCCAAGCGCTCATCTCCAGCCTCGTCTTGTTCAGGTGAGTCCGAGGGTTCTGGAGGAGGAGGCGAGTGGGGGCGTGCTCGGCCCAAAGAGCCGCCCTCGCTCGCTTGCTCCCGATCTACCAGCAACGTGATGGTGGGAGAGGTGCCGGTAAGCAGCGCTACTGCTTGGTCATGTCTGGCTTCTGTCATGTCTACACCATTGATCTATAGCAAGTCACACACCAAAGGAGGGAACGGTATTGGAGGACAGTCATAAACATCCAGCATTGCTGGACTGCACGAAGACAGGAGGTCAGGTTGTGAAATTAACGATGATCAATTGTTTTAATGTACATCTTTCCTTTGAACATTTGCTTTAGACAAACAGTGAGCTTTAGGATCATTCTAGCCCTGTTTAAAAATTGTTACAAAAGTAATGAAACAATGTTTTACCATAATGCAAAATCCAAGACAAACCTAATCTGCTATAGGAGTAACTGCATGACAAGAATATTACAAATAAACAAAAACCATGTGCTACTATTACTGACACTGCTGCATTTAGTACAACCTTCCTTTCTGACACAAGTCTAGTTCTATAACACTTGATGAGCTTGGATAATAGAGAATATATTGCCTGTTTCTACAGTCACTGCCCATGATGTCAGATTTGTTTACTATATGCTAACACATACTAATTACAGACTTTAGTCAGTAGTAAGTACTAAGTAATCTGTTTTCCACATACCTGTACTTTGTCAGTCACCTGTTCTTCAAATGGTCAGGACCCCCACAGAGCATGTAGAAGTGGGTGGTGGAAAATTTTCAGCAGTGACACAGTGGTGGAGGTGTGTGTGTGTGTGTGTGTGTGTGTGTGTGCGCGCGTGCAGCAGTGCTGCTGGAGTTTTTAAACACCTCAGTGTCGCAGTTGGATTAGGATTGGAGGATGACAAGCATTTAATTGCACTTAATAATCCAGTAACTGTAGTGAATAAGATTTTGTCAGTGATCCGATCAACGAGTTTAAATCAATAATGCCGTAATCAGATAAAGGAAAAACTAATTGTTTACATGACTCGGGCTAATTGGATTTCTACTTTGCTCCAAGACAATAATCTCTGCTATTTTGATTATTTTAAATCAATGCTGCATTTAATTCCCGGGGTTTCCTGATACAGCAAGAAAAAGAAAACAGCAAAAGTCAATGGAAAAACAGGTCAAATAAAGCCAAGTCTTTAGAAAGACACGGACTTGGCAACCTGGGGGCATCACGGACAAAAAACAGATTGTAATCGGGTAACACAAAAACTAATCCTATTACTGAACTAAAGCCCAGCTCACTATATCCCTTACTTAATCTGATTTCTAGATCAGAGTATGACGTTTACATGACCCCTTGAATAATCAGATAACTGCAGAAAACCGACTATGTTTGGATTATTAAGTGTATGTAAACACACTGCCAGTGATCTCTTCTGATCTATGATGGTCCTGTGGAGGTTCTCACCATTGAAGAACAAGGTGAAGAGGCCAATAAAGTGTGAAAAGAAAGATGGACTACA
>JAUZSV010116488.1:0-13851 GCA_034780495.1 Parotocinclus cesarpintoi | reverse complement strand
TAAGAGTGAAGGCTATTGTAGCAGAGAAGGGGACAAACTTTTTACTAATACCCATGTTGTTGGATGTTGTTTTATGTGTACATTTTGGTAATGTAACTAAAGCAGTTACTAATATGATATATTACATATCAAATATCATTTGAAACTCATCATGTGCATCACAACACTACCAAGGATTGGGAATGATAACACAGAGAGGACATGCAGACTCAACCCAAGCAGAGCCCATGGTCAGTATTAACCAAATGACTGTACAGCTCACAACAGAACAACCAGAGTGTTATTACAAAATAGAACCAAATCTTGGTTAAACCCTGTATTTGATGAGTACAATAACAGAACGCACTGTCTACTCATTGTAAGGTAATTACTGATGTTATGGTGGTGCACCATGATGATGTACCTCCTGCAGCTGCTCCAGCTCCCTCCTGAGCGCCTCCTGTTCGGCCTCCAGGTCCGTGCAGTGATGTTTCAGACTCTGGTTCTCCTCTAGCACAGCGAGGCCGCATTCTGCCGCTCGGATTTTTTCCCTGTTCGCCTCGGCCAGCTCGCTGTTTAACCGCTGCACCTCGGCACGGTACTCATCCGCGCTGTCCGCGCTCCCACCATCTGCAGCCATCGCGTTGCGTCGATCAGCGTCCGCGGTACCCGGATCCAGACGCACAGCCTCACTGCTCCTGCTCGTGCGCTCAGTGCGCCAGCAGCCGAACAGGAGGAGACCAACCACTGCGGATCACTCCTCCCTCTGCTCAGTGGGCTTAAAGCAAAACACAAATTTTGCACAAACCCTCTCAACGCATTACTCTACTGTACTGTCTGTATTGATTTTAATCATGTCTTATTAAGTTCATTGTAAACACTGATTTTACAGAGGTGAGGTATTTAGGACAACACTGACTCTGAGACTGAGATATATTCTAGTATAAACAGTAGAACATTTAAAAAATTATTTTCTGAATCATCTCTTTCTATTTCTAGTAATTCTTTCCTTTATCTTTTACTGACTGAATGACTCGCTACATAGATATGAATATACACTGCCAACAAAAATTAGGGGATTGTAAGAAATATAGATGATTTGGCATGAGCTAATTTATTTTAAGGAAACTATACTAAACATTGGTTAGTAACTAGTGGTTAAAGTACTGGACTATGGACCAGAAGGTTCAGGGTTCAAATCCCACCTCGGCATCAATTGGGTCCCTGAGCAAGGCTTTTAACCCACAATTGCTTGAATTGTAAGACTGTATGAATTGTAAGTCACTCTGGATAAGGTCATCTGCTAAATTACATAAAATGTGAACATAAAATGTCATAAACACACAACATTCAGCCTTTGTTTCAAATAAGAAATTATCCAATTCCAAAGACATGCATTAGGGTAAGTGTCTGGGTGTGTGCCACTGGGGAGAGCACATGCCTGTGCCATGTCCGGGTGAATGGGAAAGGTTGCATCAGAAAGGGCATAAATTGGTGTAAATTCTGCTCCAAAACCAATATACAGGATGCTATGGTAACCGCCAACTGGAACAAAAGAACAGAATATCTTTTATATGTTTAGGCCAAACTTTTGTTATTGCTTGTTTCGTGGATCCGCCAACGATCATATTTGAAGAATACAAAAAAAAATCTTTTTTTTTGGTATTTCGTGGATCCACCGCAGTACTAATGGTTGAAATTATAAAAACATTTAAATTTTCTGCTTTTTCTGCCCTCCGGTGGAGACCCAACTGTATTGTTCTGTACATTCATCTTTTTTCCCAGATTCACTTTAATTTAATTGTAGATTAAATAAATTTTATTTTTAAATGAAAAAATATTTTTATTTCTTCTTCCTTCCTTGTATTGATTCCACATAGTCCTTGAGAAATGGAAAAGTTCTGAAAAATAAAGATTTATTTGTATTTTTCTTAGTAGATTCTTAAGTAGGTACATCCAAAGAACAAGCAATTTAAAAAGTCTGTACTTTTACAGGATGGCTCAGTGGGTAGCACTAATGAGTTCAATCCCAAGTGGAGTCTGAGTCGTTCTTGTGTCTGTGCGGGTTTCCCCCAGGTTCTCCAGTTTCCTCCCACAGTCCAAGGACACACGTGTGTTCTCTAAAGTGCCCCTAGTGAGTACATGTGCCCTATGATGGATTTGGATCCGGTCTTGCGCCCTATGCCACATATTAGGCCTTGACTGGAAAAATAGAGTGAGTGAGTGAGTGTAGTTCCATTGTGTTACTGCAGTATCATATGATATATTTATGTAGCATCATAATGAATGTGTCTCCCTCTAGTGGATAAATGCATAATGGCATTTTGCCAGAAGGACCAATTGGAAAAAAAAATTGAAACATTGAAATGTACAAAATCTAAAATACAACTCATATAAATTCCTATCTATAGTACTATATTTATTAACACTTACAATATCTAAGTATTTATGAGCACAAAAATGATGCATTGCTGCATAATGAATAAACTATCTTAGTCATTCATAATAAATGGGTAAGATAAAATAATTTAAAGATTTAGAAGACAAGGTTGAGTTGATCTTCAAAAATCAGGCAATGGCTATACAAATCGTTACATGTCTTAAAATTGTATTATTTAAAAAATAAAATGTAATATAAAATATTCCATATTTTTTGTGAGCAGTGTATTTTAAAAATATGCCAAAATAAATAACCTTGTTTTCTGCTGCATATGCAGTGGTAAATGTGTTTGAGGGAAAATGGCCTGTTTTCTGTTGGCCTTTGTCCATGCAGTCCATCATCATCATCATCTTAGGATGTGATGAAGTTTCATATCCCATGGCAACCCTGAGATGGCAACCCAACAGGTTCAGATATGTGCACAGACTGAGGCTCAGCACAAAGTGTCTTATGGGCGAGGGTCTTAATTTAGTTACCTTTACATTTACATTTACATTTCTGGCATTTAGCAGACACCCTTATCCAGGGGGGCGTCATACAGTCTTACAATCCAAGCAATTGTGGGTTAAGGGCCTTGCTCAGGGACCCAACTGTGGCAGAGATTTGAACCTTGGATCTTAGTGTTCCACTGGTCCATAGTCCAGTACCTTAACCACTAGGCCACCACAGTCCCTTTAATTATGCACTGACCTATATAGATAGCTTCAGACTGTTCATTATGTCAGTAGGTCACCAAATAGAGGGTGAAATGAATGCACATTAGATTTATTGATGTCAAAGTTGAATTCCACCATAAATTCTTAGTTCTTAAGGACAAATACCCATTATGTTTGGGCCAATGGCCTTCAGGCAGCACTTAAAGAAAGAAGAGTTAGTATTGTTCCACTCAGCACTGATGCCTTCCTGCCACTGATGCAGTAAATCTTGTTAAAAATAGCATCTGGTCATTCCTTTTGATAAGACGACGTTTCGCCTTTATTAAGTATTTACAGAGTGGGGAAACTAACCAGTACCAAACAGCTGAAATTCGTATCGACACAATTGCACCTCTTCATTCAGGCTTAAACATTGTTAGAGCTAAATTATTCTCAACAGCTTCTCACCTGGACTTTAAAGACAGTTATCTGGTGCATCACCATGCAACTCAAATCATCGATAACCCCATACAACTCAATTGAAGTGCCTGTAACAAACATCTGTAAAAACCTTTACATAATTTACAGGAATGGCTTTTTAACCAGTATTCTGGGCGTAATGAACATGAGACAAAAAAGTTTTCTGAGACCGTGTTGGCCATTTTCTTTAACCTAGGAATGTAAATTTGTGGTGGGTAAAGAATCAAATTAGAAATCGTCGATACAACAACTTAAATGTGGACTGTAATAAGCTTTACTTATCTGTTAAAGATATACAAATATTTCCACCAAGTGTACTTGAAAAACATGAAAATGCACATCTATGTCATGTGAAGCATGAGCAGAGGTATGTTGTCCCAGAACAAAAGTGTGTTTGTTCTGATTATAATACACCCTTTTTCCTCTAATTCCCATTGATACAAAGAAACCTTAGAAGGCATTCCAGTATTGCAGCCATAAGTCTTAAAACATTTTTACAGAAAACGCAATGTGTAAATAAGTTCTAACAGTGGGTTCAATTACTAATCAAATCACAAAAACCTTGCTCATAATTGGCATGAGTGAATGTGTATGGAGAAATGCACAAGATGACTGGATAATTGGATTTCTGTTTAAGTTGTGTCTCTGAAATAAGACTCGTGATAGGGGCTCATACAGAAGGCTCATTCTGAGTAATTTAATAAACATATAAATGAAACGTGCAGAGCAAATAGCTATTTCATATGCTTGTACTAAAACATGATAGTAATGATAGTCCTTTTCTGGTATCATTTATCTATATTCTTCTGTTAAAGTGGCTTGGGATTTATTCTCATTTATTCATTAGTGAGGTTGGATGGTGGTGTTTGGAAGAAATTCTCATTGTTTGCTTTCCACTTTATATTAGAAAAGATTGACGGTCCAATCCCACTCCACTGTAATCCTAGTTTTATTTTTACACAAACCTGGGATAATGATTTATTTAGGGTTTATACTGCACATAAAGGCATAGTCATGCTTAACAATTAATCATTACTTTAGAGATTGTGTTGCCTGCTCCAGAGTACACTGACCTCTTCCTTTTCACCACAACAATGGAAGCCTGTGTGTAGCTGCTCAGCCTTGAAACTGATGTACAGTTCTTGTGGTCACCTGGCTTTCAAAGTCAGATTGGAACTGTTGCATTCAAGGACATACGGTTTCTCTGTGATGCACTATGTTGCATTATGTTGCTGATCATTGTGTTCGTGTGGTTCACCTATGAAATTGTGTTTATAGATGTTTCCTATACAAATAACAGTACTTACAACTGACCAGGACTTTAGCAGGGCTAAAACTTGATTTGACTGTGTGTATGTGTGTGTGTGTGTGTGTGTAAGACTGTTCTCTTACCATGAGTTTTGTAGTCAGCTGTTTTTGGTCAAGTTATTCCGCATGATCAGGTGATAAGTCTCATTTTTTTTAATATAATCAGCTTGAGCAGCAGCCACACTGCCTGTCTCACGCCTCTATGCTCTCTTTCCATTTGCTTAGACATCTTCTCATTCAGGCTGTTGTTTTTTACTTCAGCTCTTTCCTAGCTTTTTAAAACGTCTGCCTCAGGGATACACAGAAGTCATGGCTCCAGAAAAGGATAATAGTGAATACAATTTTGCTGTGAGTATGATTATTGCTTTGTAGCATGTATTCTAAACTTGGAAATTGCATTGTATATAGAACTTTGAAAGATGTTATAGGGTATGTATTACATGAATGTATGTATGATTTAAAACCATTTTATTTGCATATACTTTATGCAGTTTAGCGCAGAAAAACTAAGCAAATTAAACATGATTAACAGGAACGTTCTCCAATATAATGATTTACAATCATATGTTTAAAATAGGATTATAGAAATTAAAAACCTTTAAATAAGAAAACAAAAAGGTTTTCCACTCTGACTCGTCCTCTCTTGAGTAGAGGGATGAATGGTATAAAAGTTTGTTGTTAGGTGGATGGAATTCGTAGAATCAGACTACCCTAGAGGGGACAAGAACAGAAATGGGAGGGACAGGGTTAGAAGTGAAACTTGATGTACATGACAATGGTCTTGATTTAGTTGACAGCAGTTGTCCAGCCTTGAGGGCTGTTAAGGTGCTCTGGAAGATACTGTAACTAGGAAAGCTGTTGTCAATGCTATTGTTAGTGGTAATCACATACCTCCATTGAACAGTTCATCCATTAAGCATCATTTATGCAGATGAGGAAACACAAGAGTCCTTCTTCATTTTCCAAACCTTTGCTTGTTGAATTGCTTAAAAGAATCCATGCATGTAATTCCTAGAACCCAGGCATTTGAGGTAGGGATCATTGTGAAAAAGCTGAGATGGTGGATTTAATTGGGTGAATAAAAATAAGTGTGGTTCCAGTAATTCCAGTCCAAGAAGAAAGCAACTGTTGCAAATTCCCCTACATGTAAACCTGGAAATACATACATCAGTGGTAATGCACAAGTTCTAGGGTGCCATTCTTAAGGAAAGGATCCAACTGAAAGCCTCATTCACTATTAATAGGTTTTTCCTGATCTATAAATGATGCATAAAAATCCATCTGTTCCTCTTAGAATTTCTCACAAATACTTGAAGCAAACACCTATTTCAAATAACCTCTACCACTCCCAAAACCACATTGTTACTCCCTGGTCTGAAGTTCTATGCATGCCTCCACCCTCTCAAACACCATTCTCCCATGCAACTTACCACGCACACTCAACAATCCTACACCTATATAATTAGAACATTCCCTTTTGTCCCCTTTGCCTTTATACAATGGCACAAAACAGGCATTCTGCCAATCTTCAGGCACTTCATTATGATCCATTATTAACTTAATATCCTAACTAATCAGTGTACAACACTGTCAACCCCTTTCTTAAGAAAACTAACTGAAATCTCAAACATTCTAGCTGCTTTGCCACACTAAATCTTAAATAAGGCTTTCACTATCTCCTCTCTTTTCACCAAACCACTTGCCACGACTCTCTCCTTGCATACCTCTACGTCCAAAACACTCCACATCTGCCACCCTATCAATGAGCATATTCAACAGTCCTTTAGATAATCACTCCTTTCCATTTCACCTCTTCTCTGACTGTTACCACTTCCCCATCTGCACCTTTCACTAATATTCCTAGTTCTTCTCTCATTTTTCTTGCACTATTAACCACCTTCTAAAACATTTCTTATTCTCCCTGAAGTTTGCTGATACTCATTCACCGCAACTCTTATTTGCCCTCTTTTTCAGCCTCTGTACCTTTCTCTTGATCTACCATTCTCTCTTTTAAATCTCCCAATCACTTGCATTTCTTCCCTGCAGGTTATACCCATAAACCACTCTTTTCTTTTTCACTACCAACTTAACTTCCTTATCTTAGCACTCACTACCCTTTTTCAAATGGCTACCTCCCATATGCCACACATTTCTCTTGCACAGAAAAACAGTGCTTCCCTAAATGTATCCCATCCCTTGCCCACTCCCCTAAATCTGTACAATGTTACCTTTTACTCGACACCTGCTAACATTCCTGAAGTCCATTCAAACTCTCTCACACCTATCAATAAGAAAGTAAATTACTTTTTTTGGCTTCTTCTTTAAGTATCGATGTCATACAAATATTCTGCAAGGATGTCTGTTTCTAATTTCTTTTTCTTACTGGGTACAATTACTTAAGCTGGCAACACATTTCTAAGGTTAATAGTATCTGAACTGAGTTAGTGTTTGAATCACCATATCACAAGTTTCCCGACTGTTTCATTAACAAATACTTGGTTAATTGCCTTTACGTTTCTCTCTAAGTAACTGTACTATGTCATAAGAGTATCAGATAAAAGCTGCTAAGCAAATTTGCTGTACAATGAAAAAAAAAGAAAATAATTGACACAAACATCAGATCCAATATCTCCTTACTTGTCTGCATGGCAAAATTCCCCTTCAGCTAAGGCTTGACCATAGTATGCTCCAATGACTCCTAATAAGATGATGGCTGTTGCATGCTTCCTGTGGCCCTCTGACTGGGCCACCACCTCACGTTTCACCTGCTGTGGTAAAAATGCAATTAAAACTGCAAAGATGTTTAAACACATACTTTTTCTCAATATAAAATCAGCATAAGTAACTTCGTATTCATCATAAAATTTTCTAGCTTACCATCAATCTCTTCGTCATAATGATCCTCATCAAGATGTGGAAGTGGCTCCATCATCCGCTCATTACTAGTGCCTCCACTGCTAGCGTTTCCACTTGAGCCAAAAGTTGCAGCATTGACTGAGGGAATCCCTGAAGTACTCTGAAAATTTTTTTTTTAATTAATACCTTTATTATGCCTGTAAATCATTCCAATAAAATGGTTCATCGGTAATGAAAACTCAACCCTAAAACTTCTTGCCCTCTATGCATCTACATACCTTTTTATTATATACTTGATCAACACACTTATCTATCTACTTATAATCACTGACTCCATCCCTCTTTCATGGGGTAAATCAAGTTTATGTTTTCCTGGATCAAAATCTGTATTAATTCTATGTGTCCTAGACACATCACTAACTAAAAATCTTCTGCGTAACCGTTAAATTATAATGTCTTGTTCTTTTGGTAACATAACTCTGCATATCATCTCCAACAAATACACAAACATATTTTCTGTTATGATCTTCCTCAACTCATTCCCCTAACAATAAAGTAAATGAATATACACTGTCCTTGAACAAGATGGTACAACCACTGAGCATAACAATGCAACCACCAGAAATGGGGGATGATGAATACTACCAGTGAATCTTCTAAGTGTTACAAAAGGGAACTAGCTGGAACTAGAGCAGGGGGAGCTAGGTACTCTTCCCTCCTGTTAATCTCTTTCTGAAAACAGTAACAGAGGAAGGAGCCAAGTGGGGATTTTGCCCCAAAGGCAGAGGTTTGGGTGTCTACACGCACATACTTATAACTTACGTAAAATTCAAAACAAAAAAAGACATATACGACGTCTGATGATAGAAACCTGGATGTTCTGGCTGCGAGTGATGTGAATTTGAAGGGTAAGAGTTATTCTGGAATATTCTTGAGTGAAGTCCAAGGTTAGTAAGAATACAAGAGTTAAGAAGTGGTGGCTATCAGGAATGATGTAGAATTGTGCTAAAGAGTGCAAGTGAGTTTAAGAATGAAATCATTAGATGAAAGTAGACCAAGAGATGTGGCAGGCTGTTAAGAACCTAAGCCCCAGGTAGTGTTAAAAGTGACGAGTACAGGAATGTATTTCAAAAGCAGCAGCACTTTCACAGTTCTGATACAAGGGATCAAATCTTGGTTCTAGGGTAATCATATGAAAATGTGGATAAAGCAACTCAAAGGGTATAATTGGGGAGCAAAGCATCCTTGATGTAAGAGAGGTACTGATGGGGAAGTAGTAACTAGGATTATATGATTCAAGAAAAAGCTCATTTCTAGGTATATATGGGGAGTGAGAATGAGATTCAGCAGAGGTTATTGAGTTGTTGGCTAACTGACAAAGATGCAAAATGGAGTCCTTTGTCGCTTCTACCAGCTCTCTCTTCCCCTAAGTATGGTGATGTATGTCATGTTAGGGACAAAGCGTAGTGACACATGAAACTCTTACCTTCCTCTGAATCCAACTCTGCTTTCATTTCTGCTCAGAATCACTGCAAACCAGTTCTTAGCAAGGTCAAACACACCTACATAAAGAGAAAGTGTGCCAATTTAATTTCTTTGATCGATAAATCTTTCTGGTTCTTAACCAAAAGCATCTCCATTAACTACTGTAATTTAAACTTTTCTGCTCTCTCCTAACCTCATATTGCTAACTTTCTAATTGCTAAAGCCACTTTTTTATTAATTTTCTTTAGGATTATTCCCCATTAAACTTTCTTCCCATCTCCTACTGAACCTATGTACTCTACTATATTTTCCTTGCATATGGTCATCCATGTACTTTCCCAGTTTCAAGTGGACAAGCCATATGATCCTGATGGAATAATGTGAATCCTTGGATAGAGTGCCTCTGAGACAGCTCTGATCCTTATTCTCTTCTTCTCTGTCTCAAAAACAAACTTTTCCTTCTTCGACAAAGCATACTTTGGCAAAGTCTATCCCCATGACAGGAAATCATTCTAACCCTTCTAACTATTACCCTGCTGCTCTCATTTCTCCTATCTCTGAAACAAAATTGTCTAAACCCTTCCAACTATTACCCTGTTGCCACCACTTCTCCTATCTCCAATATCTTTAAAACTATCCTTATCTCCCACTTTCTCAAACACTGACAGTCTCATTCCCTTCTTCCGATCTCCAATACGGGTTTTGCAGCACCAAGTCTACTGGTGATCTTCTTTCCTTTGTGACTCATTTCAGGCTCTCTCTCAGACATCTTGGTGCATCTTTTGGCATGGCCCTTGACATCTTTAAAAAATATGATAAGGTGCCGCATAGGTGCTTGCTTTCTAAATTTCTTTCCTTTGGCTTGTCCGCATCTCTATCTTCTGTAATGCATAGCTTCTTCTCTAGTCAGTCCATTGCAGTAATCAGTGATGGTTCAACTTCCCCCTCTATTCTATCAACAGCAGTGTCTCTCATGATCCTGTCTACTGCTTACTTTCTCTCTTTTCTCTTGAATATCTAACTCTGTTCATTCTTATGCTTATGATTCCACTTTGTATACCTTTAATAACCTCTCCTCCCTTCATTCCAATACTCATTCTCCTTCTCATACCAAATAAATCTCTTCTCTTAAATTCAAATCTGCATAATATTTTTGGGGAAAGAAGAATCAACAACCTGGTTAAATTCAATAGCGTTAAAGGTCAATTTCTACCTCTATACCTTTCTAAATGTCACTCAATTCCTTCAATTCAATATCAAAACATAACAATTCATCCTTGCCACAAAATTAACATGTTTGACAGGACCATAATCTTCATTCTATCCTCAGAATACTGTATAGTCAACATTATAAAATCTGTATACATGCTGTAATCATTATATTTGGGAGATGCTGTTTCATATCTACAGGGGTCTTCTTCACCCCACTATGAAGTATTATGTGATGGCTCTTCCTTAGCCTCTTTATTATCTACAGCATAATTAAAAACCTTCCATCTTATTAACCCTTCATGTATCATCTATCTCCAGTCATCCATCTCTGTCTACTGTTTATTCTACACACTAAACTGCTGTTATTCATGCTGCTGTTGCTGATGTTTTTTATGCTGGATGTGCTGGTTTAACTTCCCCTGCATGACTGTTGCTACGACTGCTGCTAATACTATTTCTGTTCATCTTGCTCATGATGATGCTGTCCTCTTTCTGTCCTAAAAATTTAATTTTGGGCACAGCTCTCATGAGCTGTCTGCACATCTCTGCTACTAAGACTTAAACACACGACACACATCTGGATGCTTCTT
Source organism: Parotocinclus cesarpintoi (assembly GCA_034780495.1). NCBI lineage: Eukaryota > Metazoa > Chordata > Actinopteri > Siluriformes > Loricariidae > Parotocinclus > Parotocinclus cesarpintoi. Next base: position 2,866 of record JAUZSV010116488.1, on the reverse strand, counting down.
TCCATAGTTTCTGTAGGATAACCACCCTTCTTTCCCTCTTTCCATAATCATTCTACCTTTAAGAGTTAGGTCTATAAACACCTGAGCCCTAGTTAAATATTTAATTCTTTTTCTTACCCTATGTTCCTTCACTCAAGATGGGCATGATTTAGGCATATTTTGCCCATGTTACATCAGTCACACACACACACACTGAATTACAGGGAAGGCAAGAGGCTTTAAACCTGCCCATCTTGCAAGGGAGAAGAGGTAGGGGTGACCTACCTCAACCTATGAGTTTTCAAAATAGATCAATGATGCAGACAGTGACCAGTTCTTTGAGAAATGTTGGGATACAGCAAACAGAGGACATAACATGATATCAAGGAAGAAACTTGTTAAAAAGAGATGTAAAGAAATACACCTTTAGTATATGAGGGTGGCTGAAGGGAATAAGATGACTGAACACATGGTTTGTGCATAATGCATACAGAAACTTACGAAATTGAGTGACAGTAGAAAATGTTCAAGAGATGGGGCCCCACAAGGAACAAATTAATAATACATAAGGGCAATTTTTGTGGACTTGGCTTCACACTCTGCACTTGTTTCATGAACAGCATTAATAGTGAATAACAAGAATATATTTTGAAATATTATACTATATGCACTAAAACGAGCATAAGGGAGACCTTTTAGTAAGTGTGGAGACGATACTGGAGATGTTCTATCTCACGAGATATTCTAACTCTTTACCTATCATCTGTTGACAAAGTCCTCCATCATCCCTGGATTGCATAGAGAAAAGCAGGTGCAGCTGCAAAATCTCTTCCTAGTGAACACAAACCAAGTTGGGTGTAGTAAGGGGAGCCTCATGTGCTAGCCTTCTTACTAATTTTGAAATCTTGATGAAATAACCCTACAAGTCACGTATTTCATCACATTTCTAATGTTATTGTTCTTCACTTTCTTTACCAATTTATATAGACAATAACCATTTCTCCTCCTAAATCATGTCATCCAACAATCTTCATATTTTCTGCAGGGTCACAAAGTATGCAAAACCACCATGGTGATGACTGTACACCTATTACATCTGGTGGAGGAGTAACGAGAAGGGAAGAAATTTTCCCACACCTTCTTACAATGGCAGAGACATCTATAAGTCAGTTGGATATGCATAAAGTGGCATAAGTTAATTCGCCGTCATACACTTAAAACCATCCTCTAAGGGATCATCATCAGATGATGAGAGCCATTTAAGGGCAGGTAAAGTGTGCGAGATGTGGACATGCAAGAAAAAGCAGTCAGTGGTGGAATGATAAATCAAATTACAGATAAAAGAGAAAATGAAGGTGTACTGACAAAATATCTGCAGGGAAGGAGTTACAACTGATTGAAAGTGGTCAAAGAGGCAAAGTATTAAGTCATAAAAAAGGTATAAGAGCCGAAAAAGAGGGCAGAAAAGAGATGGGGTAAGACAGTACTTGTTGAATTTCAGCGAGAATAAGAAAATAATTCAGAAGGAAGAGAAAAAAGATAGACAAGTGGGCACAAATGGGGGCAACAATTAGTGGAGCATATGGGAAGTCGCAAGATGGAAAGATAAGAAAAAGAGATGATGTGATTATTATGAATTGCTGCTGAATGAGTAAGATGATATGGGTCACATTGTAACGTGTTTGGGAAGAGGTGGCATGTAGAGTGACAGTGTCATGGAGAATGAGATGGTGAAAATACAAGAGGTAGTAAAAGTACTGCACAAGATGAAGTGCAGGAAAGCATCAGGAATGAATGAGATTGCAGATTTGTTTCTCAAGAAAGAGGACGACAATACTATTTACTAGTTAGTTTGGCTGTTCAATGTACTGTATGTATGACCCATGGTAAGGCACCAAAGGACTTGTAGAGTGCCTGTAAAGTGCTTTTCTGTTACGGTAAGGGAAACAAATATGATTACTCAAATGATAAAGGTAAAAGACTTGGGAATACTCTACAAGAAGTATAAGAGAATGGATATTTAGAAGGGGGCATCATGCAAAAAAAAAAAAAAATGTCATTTCAGGAGAGGTAAACAGTGTCTATATGAGGCATTTCCTTTCAAGAATGTGTGTCAGAAATACTTTGAGAAAGTGGATTAACTGTATACACCATGTCTGGATCTGGAGAAAGCATATGATATAGTTGAAACAGATGCATTATGCAAGGTGATATGAAAAGTTACTTCCCAGTCACTTACACTCCTTGCCTGCAGGATCATACTACTTCCTCTTGCACACTTCCCTCTCACATACACTCCTTTCCAGCAAGTACTGTCCATACATCTCCCTTTCCTATTTCACTGGCAATTTACTTCCTCTTCCCACCAATCACTACCCTTTCTCATATGTCCATATCTAACCCCACTCTGCACCTTCTGCACACCCTGCACTTCACCTGCAAGTGCAAGCACAGCTTACCTGACTATCTTCCATCCCCTTTCCCACTCCCCTTGCTTCGTTTCCTCTTATCCCATGTAAGTCTTCACTCAAATATTCTCTGTATCTCTGCACATATGCCTCTTTTCCAAGTTCACTCACTTTCACCACTTCTTTCACACATCATTTCTTCTTTTTCAAAACCGCTACAAATTTTCACACGTGTCCACTAAGAAATGATCAGATGTCCCACCTACTGCCTTTCTTGGAATGTTCACATCCAAAAACCTCTCTTTTGCACGATTGTCAGTTATCACACAATCCATCAAACCTATTGACTCCTAAGCCCAATTACCTAAAAATACACTTATGTAAATGCCTATTTCTAAACCAAGCATTCCTTAACAATTATATCAATTCAACAAGCTTTTCTCAATTTTTGTTTACCCCCCCAACACACACACACACAA
>JAUZSV010116380.1:0-13852 GCA_034780495.1 Parotocinclus cesarpintoi | reverse complement strand
ATATATATATATATATATATATATATAATTTTTTTTAGCATTTTCCGCCCTCGGGTGGAGAGCCAACAGTTTTCTTCTGTTCATTGAATTTTTTTCCAGGTTCACTTTAATTTATTTGTAGGTTAAATAAATTTTATTTTTAAATATATTTTTTCATTTCTTCCTCCTTCCTTGTATTGATTCCACATAGTCCTCGAGAAATTGAATAGTGCTAAAAAATAAAGATTTATTTTGATTTTTTTTTCCTTCCTCCTCAGTAGATTTTTAAGTAGGGACATCCGAGGAACAAGCATACGCCCATATCCAGAGCGACTTACAAAAGTACTTTAAGATATCAGTAAGATAATCCATGCTTAATAATCAGGGATCTAAACCCTAACCCTAACCCTACACATCTGAAACTGTAAAGATTGTGCATGCAAATGATACGGAAATGCATCTAAAGCCTGAACTGTTATACCCATACTAAACTTGTTTTATTTTATGGACATTCACAATAAATATAGAAAAATACAGTAGTGTACTGTTACAATCCTATTTACGCTCACCAGCCTCATAAGATGGACCTGACCCTTTTTGTTTGATGGAGGCCAAAATGCATTAATAGACAATATTAAGAACAACAAGGAAGATGAGCCACATGAGACTCAGCGAGTGAATGTGAACTAGGTTAAATAGTTATAGGTGAGAGAGAATATACAGGTCTTGGGGGATAAACAGTAGAAAACTCCTTACAATAGGATACTTACGAATGCTATTTATAGCTTGTTACAAATAAGTAGAGGAAATTTATACACACCAGTGAACAAGTAATCTTGACACATGACTTCAAGTCTCTTAACACATCAATCGAGAACAGTCCAAATGTGAGCTAACCCGCAAGCGAACACACGACACATACGGCCGTTTTATAAACACACACACACACGGGGCAGCACGGTGGTTCAGTGGGTAGCAACCCTTGCCTCACAACAAGAAGATCCCGGGTTCAATCCCAGGGTGGAGCGACCTGGGTTCTTTCTGTGTGGATTCTACATGTTCTCCCCGTGTCTGCGTGGGTTTACTGAGGGTACTCCGGTTTCCTCCCACAGTCCAAAGACATGTATGTTAGGTGAATTGGTGTCTCTAAATTGTCATTGACTTGTGTATGTATGACTGGTCTTGGAATAAGCTTGTGTATGGATGTAACCTTGTGCGTGTCGCTGGATGGCCACTGATGCCAATAAGTGACGTTAATGAAGCCAAATAAAGAAAGAAAGAAATATACACACACACAAAATTAAGCTCTAAGTCCTGCATCTTCCCATGGATCTGCCACATTGATTGGCTGTTGAGTTCACCAATTGTTTACATACAGTTGTTTTTTTGTTTTGTTTTTTAACCACTCTATTACATTGCTCTGCTTTCTTATCTGTGTTTCATCGCAGTTGTTGGAGCAGGCTTTAGTGATTGAGGAGCAGTTGCGTCGGGCTGCGTACCTTAACATGACGCAGGACCCCACTCACCCTGCCATGGCTTTGAATGCACGCTTCGCTGAAGTGGAGTGTCTGGCGGAGTCACACCAGCACCTCAGCAAAGAATCTCTTGCGGGCAACAAACCTGCTAATGCCGTCCTACACAAGGGTGGGTTTTATATCTGTATATAGTGGGTCTTCCTGTAAAATCTTGTTTGCACAATGCATGCTTAACATATTTAGACTGAATGTAAACATATATGACGATCGAAGAATTTGCACAGATCAGCAAGATTTCTAAGTGGAAACATTGTAAAACACTTGCTGTGCATATTTCCAAAAATGTTGCTTCTGGAAGAAGTCCATATTTTACAATATCTTTAAGATATGAGAGCACTCGCATCCACAAAAGGCATTTCTAGCTAAAAATATTCTTTCTGTGAACTAGTGTTTGGGTAGCTGTGTTGATGTAGAAACACAAACAGGCTCAGATTTATTTTGGCTCATCAGCTTGACTGTTGCTGTTCATTGTTGAAGAGGCTCCTTTTAAAAATACTTATAATAACATCTATAGTAAATTAATGTACAAATTATCTGATGATAATATTATCAGATCCGGAAGTATGAGCTTAAGGAAGCATGCCAAATAGAGAAAGACTAAAGACAGTTTCTTGATGAATCTTTATTGGTTTTTAAAGATTATTTTGAGCAGCACATGTTTACTAGGTGGTGGAGCGGCAATTTGTGGTGATCTGTGTTTGAGTTTCAGTTGGTGCCTTCTGTTCGAGTTGGGTTCACAGCGACCTCTATGATTTACTGGCACAGTGAAAATATCAGACAAACCCGAATTCCTCTATAGAAATGATTCTTCTATGAACAGTGGGAGCCAAAAGTCTAAGACCACTAGCGGAAATTATTCTATTTTGCATTTATCCTCAGATCCTCAGTACAGTGTGTACTGGTAAAGTATAATGGTATAACAATTTGTGAAAAAAATAATTTTTGTTAAAAACTATTCTGAATTGATTAGTATTTTGTATGTTCCCCTTTGCTTTAATGACAGCATGCATTCGAGCTGCCATGCCATCTGATGATCCATGTAATCCATGATCGTCATCCTGTTTCATGAAACATGATTTTACAGTCATCTAAAAAGCATCTTGGCTTTTGCTGTCTTCAGTTGTCCCCATGAATGCTCGATGGGCTGTAGGACAGGTGACTGTGGAGGAAAGTCAGTGACAGTCAGCACTCCTAATCTTTTTTAATGTTTAAATACTTGCTACAAAGCTTTGAGGTGTGTTTTGGTTCTTCATTTTGTTGCAGTATTATTACTGCAAAAATCCAAACAAACATTTTCTCCATTTGTCTTAGACTGTTGGCCTTCACTATATAATTGTGTTGGGTTTTTTTTACTTTATTTTCATACAAGATTACAGACCAAATTACCGACACTTGTGACCAACAAAAGCTGTGGTCTGGTAATTTTAGTTTCATCTGGATAGGCTTGTTTTTGGTTTAGGAAACAATGTTTTTTGCAAATCCTTTCTTCTGTGAAAAACAGTATGGTAAGCCAAGTCAGTTTTTCTATAGCACTGTTTAAAATGGAGCGTTGTCTCGAAGCAGCAATACAATTTTAGATTATCTTAATAATATCTAAGGGCCAATCCCAAATTAAACAAGACTAGGGTAATAGTGGCAAGGAAAAAAGCTCTAAATGTTAAAAGGAAGAAACCTTGGAAGCACCAAGACTCAAAAAGGGGTCCAAACTCATTGGGCAGCCCAGATGTTATGTAGGAGTGTGCATATAGTAAATATTTATTTCGGCACAAAGAGTCGCCCTAAGAGTTTGTGTCCTTGGCGGGAAAGTTTTGATGGCATGTCATGCTAATTCAACACAAGGAGAGGGAGCTACTACCTTGTGTGGTCTAGACAGGCTCTCCTGAAACTCATCATTCATAGAAAAATAAATGAAATAAATCAGAAAAATGCAGGAATTCTACAGGTTATGTGACAGCCTAAAAGCTAGTAATACAGTCTTATAGTTTAGTAGTACATGCAATCATATCCTGCAGCATATAGTTTTCTAGAAATGTATTTATCGTGAGTTTTTTCAATAGCTAATGTTCAATTAGATAAGTGGAATAGAGAATATTGGAAAAGATCCTATAATGCTTTCTAAAAAATCACTCATGCATATAATAAAATAGATCTGCCTTCGGTAAGACAACAGAGGAAAGAAATAATTAAATTAAACATAACAAGCCATGTAAGCTGTCATCACTGGTCCTCCTTTATTGTGTGTAGTCAAGTACTGGGCAGCACAGTCGCCTCACAACTCGGTCATCAGGGTTCGATCCTGACCTCGGACTCCGTTTGTGTGGAGTTTGCATGTCTTCCCTGTGTCCGCATGGGTTTACTCCAGGTGAAGTGGTTTCCACGCACATCCCAAAGACATGCATAAGGTTAACTAATTATGCTAAATTGGCCAGATCTGGGTGTTTGTGGATAGTTTCGGTGTAGCCTTGAGCATTTATGAAACCTAGTGTCTGTCATTAAATAGCCATTGATGCTGAGAGCGACGTCAAATAAACCAACAAAACATCAGACAATTAAAGAATCATGAGTAATAATCAATGTGTTCCCAGAAATGTGCCTAAAAGGTTTGTTTGTATATTTTTTGTTTGCAGTTATTTTATTATTCTTTTATTACAGATAAAATCCCTTGTAATTTTATTATTAATAACTCATTTGAACAGTAATTACATACCACTTGTCCAGTGTCTCTAAAGACTGTGAAAAGATTTCATGTGATCCAGCATACTAGATTTCATCCCAGGCTTTATCACACTCCCATATGCCCCCAACCCAGCCTGGTACTGAATTCTCTCACCTATTTCTTTAAATGCATCCTCTGCTGTTTAAACCCCTTGTCTGAAGTGGACAGGGTGAAGCAACACAGAGTTTGTGTGGTGAGTCAAGGCTGTTCCTCAAAGCTTATCCAAGTTTCAGGTTTAACCCCATTGTGGTGCCTGTAAGTTCTGTGTTGTTGTAGTAAAGAATGTTTATTCTGAAGCTGTCTGCGTTCATCCCCACGTTCTGGCTCAGCCTGACAGTCAGTTTCATTGTTTGATTGCTGCTTAAATTGCATGTGTTTGTGCTGATCACCTGATTGATTGATCACTTTGACACTTGATTGATCACTTTGATACCTGAATTTCCGTCTATTTATGGGCAAAACCTTTTTCATTTTTCAGCCAAGATTTCAGTATATCTCTAATTATGGGCATTTCATAGTATGGTAGCCACACCAGAGGCACCAGTGGGGCAGAGATACACTTTCCCTGAGTAGCATTTGCAGAATTAGCTGAAGTTCATGGCTACCAATAGTTTTCAGGCTTAGTAAAAAGTAACACAAGTTCATTGTCCATTGAAATGTGACAGGTTAATCACAACATAGAGTTGTTGTGTCTGGGGCATTAGCATCAAACAAGGCTCAGTTTGCAGTTCTTACAACCACTTTTGACCAGGTGACTTTCTGATTGTTAGACGAGAATTGCTTTCTTCTTAACTTTCATGCTTTATCTCCAGTTCTTAATCAACTGGAGGAGCTGCTCAGTGACATGAAGGCAGACGTGACTCGACTTCCTGCCACACTCTCCAGGGTTCCACCCATTGCAGCACGCCTACAGATGTCCGAGAGGAGCATCCTCAGCAGACTGGCAAGCAAGGGCACTGAGACACACACACCACCGGTAAACGTGCACCCACACCAATGTTCAACCATAACGAGTGCTCTCGTGAATGATACAGTACCGTGCAAAATCTAAGGCATTCTATATTTTTCAGTTTCTGTCCTGCTTATTCATTATTTAAGTTTTAGTTGTCACTGTACTTTGTAGTTCCACACAAACTGTGCTACAATAAATGAGCTGCTGTTTCTGACTTTACATCTACAAGGTGGAGCAATGAGATGGATGCCACTATTAAGTGGGCAGTGAGTGAACAGTGTTTTAAAACTCAAGCAGCACTGCTGTGTCTGATCCTATCATACAAGCAAAACACACTCTAACACACAGCCACCAAATCATTGGCACTGCAGTGCTGAGAATGATCCAGCACCCAAATAGTACCTGATCTGTAGGGGTGAAAAGGGGACAAACAAAGTATGTAGAGAAACAGATGGACTATAGACTTTAATTTTAGAACTGCAAAGTGCAGTGACCACTGAAACCCTAATAAAGAATATAAAGCACAATATAAGTTAAAAAACAGAATGCTTTTGCACCATACTGTCTATATTTAGCTTAACATTCCCTTTACCTTGGCCTTATTTATTCTTATTAAGAGAATAATCAAAATACATTATTATTCTCTCCAGTCCATCCCTCCAGGACCGTATGCCACTCCACAGAACTATGGCCCTCCATTCACCCCAGCACCACCGGCCATAGCTCTAGCTGCAGCCAACTATAGTCAGATGCCTCCAGGCTCTTTCATATCAGGTGAGTGCAGCTGTTTAAATATTCAAATAAAGCTGTTAAATAGTCTCCAGATCTGCTTCATTTGGCCTGTGCTTAAATCTGAAAGCTGAGATGGCTGACCCTGCGTTTTTTCTACACTCATTTACCCACAGAATTCAGAAGAACTAGCTATAGGATGGATACTGCCAAAAACTAAGGGTAAAAGTGGGCAAAATAAACACCTCAGTGTCACTGCTCAGTGGTCCGTTCTGCCCCTAAAAATTTGTAATGAAAACACTTAATTCATTTTCTGAATCCTACGTGATTTTTGGTGTTTTGCTTTGGTTCAGTATTAGGTTTCAGAAATATTGAGTGTGAAGGCCCTACTGCTGGAATGCAGAGATGAGGATTAATAGTTTTTAAGAACGACAGTTCTTGACTGTTGAGTAAGTGATGATTTAGCAGGATGACAGTAAGCTGATGTGGCTTGGTTCAGTGATGGTCGAGAGTGATTGAGTACAACATTTTGCTGCACTTGTGCTTTTAGAAGTGTGGAGTGTTCTGAAAACCTGTGGTTTCCCACAGCTGGATTTGATGTAATGCACACAGAATCAAAGTAATGCACACAGACATGAACACAAACTGAACTCGTACAAACTTCCTTGTGTTTTTCCCAAAGGCTTACTTGTAAAAAAGTAGGAATTAGTATTACTGTGGTTCCGGAAACAGGAAAAGTTATTATTATTAAGCACATATTTGTCAGTGTAACCACACACTGCCGTTCATGCTCACGCTTAATTCACAGTTCTTCTATGTATTTAGGTCCATAAAACAGAGTAGCTGGAGTACAGGGCATTGAATGTGAACATATCAGAAATGTCTTTTTTTTAATGAACGGTATCTGGTAAGTGAAATGCCTTAGCATGGCATGATTAAACAAACGCTTGAGTGTCTCTTGACATGATTATATTATACCCGTTATTGTCATATCATTGCTGAAAGATTTCTCTTACTACTTCTTCCACTCCACCAGCGTTTCACTCTGCCCCTATGATTTATCGCTATTTCACTTTGTGGGAATGCACATAAATAGACCTGTTGAGTAAAACGATAGTTTGCTAGCTAAAATGTCCTTAGTTTTTTCTCTTTGGCCTCTGACAAGATGAACTGTGTGAACTTGTCATGTCATCTCATTCTAACTGTAATTTCCTGCTAACACATAAGCAAAGACATTTATTTATAAACTGTCATTCCTGTCAAATAACTTTCTAAATCAGATCTGTAGTTATAAATACAGCCTGACATGACTGACATTTTTTTAGTTGTGTTTATCAAAGCAGTCCTCATGATCCCCAGACAGTCCATACTTTTGCCCTCGCCAGCTCTCAGCACACTGATCCCGTTATTATGTGTTTTGCTGATTAGGTTCAGGTATTGGATGGACTTGGTAGGATGTTGAGAAACACTGTTTTAAAGCAGAGACATGATCTGTGTAACTCTAGTTTAGGCTCTAGTGAGAGCATTTCCTAAAGGATGTGTATGAGGTTATCAGTAACAACTAATCTAACAACTTATTAAATGTTCATCACACAGGTGACAGTAGTTGTCTAATTTTAATGTTAATGCAGGATTCTTACAGCACATAAAGCTTAAGCAATGAGCTCAACAAGAGGTCACTACTGTACTTAAAAAGATCACCACCCAACTATCTGCTTTAGTCTCATTTTTTTCAACGAACAAACGTACAAACTGCGCATAGTTATAGTTTCTGTGTAGCTAGTAATAGATGTGGCAAAAGTACACACATTCTTCACTTACCACTTTTACTTACAAAATAAAAGCCTTACTAATTTGATTGAATATATTAAGTAAAAGTTGAAGTATGGTTTATATACACTGCTCACAAAAATTATATATTTCTTTATGATATATTACCCTGATCTTAAAATATCCCCTAATTTTTCTGAGCAGTGAATTTGAAACAGGTAGAAGTAAAAGCTCATCCTACTAAATGTATTTAAAGGAAAAAGGAAAAGTATTAAGTCGTTTCTTATACATAAGAGCTTAATAGGTACACATTGATGACACTGAAGATACACAGTCGTTTGTGATACAAATACATGAATCATCTGAAAAAGTCATAGAAGTGGCATTACTATGTTTAGCTAACCACAGTAACAGAATTAGAATACTTTTTAAACCCGAGGAACCAGAATATACGTGATACTTTGGATTTTTTAGAAAATTCAGTAATGCAACATATCATAACCCAAACAGTATTTCTTCTACCTTTTGAAACACTGTTACTGCATTTTAGCTTCTCAATTTTTTCAGAGGTTCTTCTTTTAAACCCTCCACCCAACTACTTAAACAATACCTATGCAAAACTTTTAGATACCGTAGTTATATACCTTTTAATGTACGTCTTACATTAATCACAGAAACAGCATTTACCGTACATGGATAATTATCTAGTGTGTCAGTGTGAAGTGTATACAGTTATTTTGAGAGTAGAATGCATCATCATCATCATCATTATTGTTGTTATTATTATTATTAGTATTATTATTATTATAATACTAATATACATTAGTGAGTAAAAAGTACAGTTTGTATTTTTAAATAAAGTAAAGAAAGTTAAAAGTAGTAAGTTCTAATCGAGAAAAATGGAGACAGCTGAAGTACTTTGTTAGCTTCCACCTTAGACATTACCACAACCATAATTTAACATTAAAACCTAAGCCTAAGTTTATTAAGATGTTCCTGATGCCTCAGAGGCTGTGACCCATCCAGGCATGAATGGCACAGGACCTCTAAAGTTATTCTATGGTCTCTGGCAGCAAATGCTTTAGGTCTGATAAGTTTTGGGTTAGGGCCCTCATGGACCAAACTCGATTGTCCAGCACATCACATAGATGTTTGTTTGGTTTGGGATCTGGGGAATTTGGAATTTGGATCCCTTGATCCCTTTGTCAAGTTCCACAAACCATTTCTGAATGATTGGTGTGTGGCACAGAGCATTACCCTGCTAAAAAGGCCAGTGCCATTAGGAAACACTGTTACCATGAGGTCTAAAATACTGTTAGGTGGTGGTAGGTGGTACGTGGTAAAGTGGCATCTCTGAGAGTGCCATGAACCAGGTTTTCCAAGCAGAACTTTCCACAGAGCATCACTCTGTCAATGTTATGTTTTGTTATCAGTGTTATGGATGATCAGTGTATAGTATATATTACTGCAAGTCCTAGCAACTGTTATATAGTGTTATATACATTCAATAAGAATAGCAGACTGTGTCTGTTTTGTGTAGCTTATTAAGTTGACAAGACTTTTGATTTTCCAGGCCTTTAGACCCAAGTTAGACTGGATTTTGAAATACCACAGAAAGTATGTGTACTCATACAGTATAGCTCTGACACCGTAATCAAAAACATAATCATATAAAACCTGATAACATGAGCCAGATTCAACATCAGTGTAAAACATTTGTAATAACTTACAAAAGTAACTTCCCTCTAGTCTGAAAGTCTCTGTTGGCTCTGCAAGTGAATTGTGATTATTTCATCAGATGTCATTTTATAACAACATAAACATTTGCAGAGAACAAACCAAACAAACGAAATTGATTGTGCTTGTATTTTTTTGTTTGTTTGCTTAAAATCTCAACGGCAACCCGTGTACACTTTCACCCTAAACAAGGTTCAAGTCTTCCTGTGCAATGCTGATTGTGTATTTCTATACCCATCATTCAGCCAAGGCATCTGTGGGAGACATACTAGCCCCGTTTTTTGGTGCAATGGAGCTTTTTCTGAAAATGTCATTACTCCGATCCACTGCCCTAGCCGTGCCAGGAATCGCTCAGTCAAGGGAACATTTTTTCTCTTCGGGCTAGGGATATTTTTAAGAGCAGGAGGGAAAAAAGAAAAAGAAACACAGAAGAAAATGTGTGCGTTTCTGAACAGTGTGGGTATACAAGCTTATGGGGTTCTGCGCTGAAGCCGTACACACCGATCCCTGACTGGGCTAAAAATACCCTCACATGGGGCCCATTTCAGTGCTCCGCTCCCCAATTGAGATGACTGTGGTGACCCCGACATCAGCATAGCCAAGCAGAGAGATGCAAATACACCAGACTAAACAAAAAAGGCTCCTGAGGCGAGGGGGGATAAAGAGAGGTGGAGGGAAAGTCAATGTTGAAGAGACTGAAGCAGATTAAGATAAATGGAAAACAACATAACGTTTGACCACATTAACCTACCACTTGTTATGAGATTTAAAAACCCTGTTTTTACCTCCGCTTTGCTTTTCTTAGATAAAATTGCATAAATTGCTTGAGTTTTTCTTTGCTTTCTTTTTTTAGAGTTCTGCACTAAAAAGTGCTAATTAGTTGTATTGTGTATAATACAACAGCCATTTTTGTTGAGACACAATAAAGCTTGCATATCTCTTTTGCACAGTTTTATCATATCCCAAGGACATCAGACCACTGAATTTAAAAAAGGAATTGGGAAGTTTTCTGGCTATGAAGATCAAGTGACTCTTGTACTTTTCAGACTTTGCTGAAAGGCCTCATGCCTTCTTCTATCATTGTGAATATTTTGAGGCCTGATTGTGTTCCACTGATTCTGATCTTGCTGCTGCTAGCCCACTCGCTGCCCCGTCAGTGTCTACAGTCTGCCACCTTTGTGCCCCCACAGAAGTCCCGCTTTGCCTGAAGACCAAGGAGCACCACGTCCTACAGCGGCAGCGTGTGGTGGACCTATGGAAAGATGGAAGGTCGGAAGGGTCAATCGGACAGGAGCTGCACATGCCAAAATCAACCGTGCACAGCATCATCGTCAAATACCGCCTCAGCAACACGGTGGAGAACCTCCCTCGCAATGGCCGACCCAAAAACCGTTACTGAAGGAAATAATGGGCAAAAATACACGCGTAGAGAAAGAGGGGTAGAGACAGAAAAACAGAGACAGAGGAATCATTAAGGCAATAATAATCACAGACATTCAGATCTACAAATGGTGAAATGGCTGCGATCTTGATAAATGGAAAGAGGGAGAGTGAAATGGGGGAAAGGGGTACAGAAGAGGGGCTGTCAGAAAGCACTTCAGCACATAGAGGAAAAGGGGGAGGAGCTGAGAGCCTCTTGAGGTACATACGACCTCCCCGGCTGCTAAAGCACAATAATAATCACTGAAAATAATACAAATAGGCAGCAAGGTTGACTAGATGGACAAACGAAGGGAATGAGATAAGGTGATTGCATAAAAGGAGGCAAGCGAGTCTGACCAAAGAGGAAACCGCTCAACCGTCCGTCAGAAATAATGGGAGCTGCATGGACTGTGCCAGAGAGACAGCCTGCTAAAAGCTCCCCCTCTACCCCCTTTCCTTTCATCTCTCACACTGAGAGAAATCCCAGCAGATTCATCTTGCACTTGGCAAGTGAAATAAGTCCACATGTCTAAGTACCCAGGACCTTTACTCCCTAATTCCTGTGGAAATCGCTCTCTCTGTCTCTATCTGTCTCTCTCTAGACACCCTCCTCTTTTTATGCTCACTCACAGAGGGAGTACTGAAACATTTCATAGTGTCAAAACGGAGAAATTCCAAAGATGGATTGCAAGGGTTTTCAAAGTTTCAGAGGCTTTGGGAATCAACGTATTGAAGGCTAAATTTGACAGATGGATTTTTTTAGCCTGTGCATTGAATGTTTTCTCTCCTTATCAAATGACCCTTATGTCTCTTTAAAAAACGGAACCAAAACAGACATAGTTTTAGAAGACTGTTTTTCTCATCCATACCATTTAATTTCAGGCTGCATGACCCAGTATCTAATTTAAGCCAACTGACCTTAAGAATGACCAGAAAAAATATCCAGTTGGATGCAGGTAGTGTGAAACTGTCACAGGAAATATAACGCAACAGAAGTAAAAAAAATATATTTGGCTACGTTAGTTTCACATTCCAGTTTTGGCAGACTTGGTGTGTTTTGGTTTCGCACGATCTGTGGCTGGTTTTGGAGCTACTGTGTAATAAACTGGGTATGGTGCTTTGTGCACACATACAGGCGTGCGGTGTGCGTGTGCGTGCAGTTGCAGGTATACAAAGTACATTTTGGATCTGCGGAGCATAAATTTGCTCCCATTTGTTCCCATTGCTGCAAGGAGAGTTATTAATTGTGTAAGCGATGTGGTTGTTTAGACAGGCAAGGGTCATGGAGGCTGCCTGCCAACTGAATATTTTTCGGGATTACTGAACGAGAGAAGGTGGTTATGCAGGAGCAAACCTGTGCGGTAAGGCACTGAATAAAAGTATTTGATTCCCATGGTTCAAATTTGCAAGGAGAGAGAGAGTGAGAGAGAGAGAGAAATAGAGAGAGAAAGAAAGGGGAAAAACAGACGATGGCAGCTTCAGATCTGAATGTGAGATACGAGTTATTTTCTTTGGCCCTTTCTACAATACAACTATTAAAAGCCTTACTGGAGGTCTTGCCTGTTAATCAAGAGTCCTGGTTGTTCTTTGTATTGTTGACTTTAGGAAAAGAGAGTGTGGGTTGCATATAATGGTCAGGTCATGGTTATAAGGTATTCTGAATCAGATTTAAAACCTTTTCAGTCATCTAACTATACAGGTATGTGCCATTTAACAACCTGATACCATTCAGTGACATGCGTATTATGCAACTGTAATGTAAATATATAGGGTATTTTCACAAGAAAACTGATTTACAGAACACACATAAATACAGAGATGGAGATACAGATTGGAACGCCATCACTGATACTTTTGGTTGACAGAAGCCAAACAGGAATTGATAAGGCAGTATTACGAACAACATGGAGGGCCAGTCAGATGTTACAGACTCAATGAGTGAATATAAACCAGTTCATAGCCCAGAGAGAATATACATTTAGTGTGCGTGTGTTGGGGAGTTCCGCACAAAGGAGTAATACCTACAATAGGACGGGCACATACACTTAGGAACACCATTCACTGCTTGTAGCAAAGAGAGTCTCTAAACACATTAGCTGAGTTAGAACAGTCCAAACATGAGTATTTTATATATAGACATAAACGCACATACACACACACAAAAAACAGATTCCACTCTTAAACTCTTAATTTCCACCTCTGCTTCTGAAGCCACAGCATTGATGGGCTTGTGAGGTGGTCAGAGTTAAAAGACAGAGTTTTATTTGTTATTATAATTTATTATGCATCTTAAGATCTTATTAAAGATCTTATGAACTTCATGTCATATCAGAGTACTGTTTTACCATCTGTAAGGATTTCTGCGGAGGCTCTTAAAAATCTTTCTACCTATCATCTGGTCATGTCCCAGGACTGGTGACGTAATCCACAAAAAGCTTTTTATAAATCTGCTCATTTTGGTACTAGGATAGCAATAATATACACAATTCATTAACCACATTTGTTAAAGGTTATGATCTCCTTTGTCCTAATAGAGTAGAAGAGAATAGTGTATATCAAGCCGTGCAACAATGGAGAATCTGTATACACTACAACCTTAAATCATAGCCACTTAAAGTACATTGTAGGGCCTTGTCCAAGTAAGGATTGTTTTTCTTTTAACATGTACCTGTAACACAAGTTGGCATGTACTGACAGGTTGCAGTATGACCTGATATGGTATGATGTCGTAGGTATGTTTGTGTTGGCGGTGGGTTAACGAGCTCAAAGTCTTGACTTTTTATGCTGTTCCCCTGACACTTGATAAACTTAAAAGTGAAATATAATCAAAAGTCTAGAGTGTTTTGTTGTTCATTATAATAGTCCTTTCAATAATGTGTACTGATGTGTGTTTTATACACTCAGATATAGCAGTGGGAAAAGGCTAGAATAAGAAAGTTAAAGGATGTTTTTGAGTTAAAGATCCAGCAGTGCAGTAGTCCAGAAGTCAGAGGAACCCTAATTGACCTTGCT
>JAUZSV010116379.1:0-21716 GCA_034780495.1 Parotocinclus cesarpintoi | reverse complement strand
ATACAGCTAAAATAATGTATAAATGCTTAAATAAATATTAGCGTCCCTACTACGAGGTTTTTCGTTTATCGCGGGTGGTCTTGGAACGTAACCCCGCTATAAACGAGGGAACACTGTACGACTTAAAAGTATAAATAGTAGTTTATCGTGAGCTTTTAAATAAAATTAATTTAATTACTTTCGAGCACATATATTTTAAAAATGAAATGTTTGTCTTTAATTAAAAGTTTTTGCACTGTATATGTATATTTTAAATAAATGTTAAGTAAAAAGTAAAAAGAAAGTTTAATAAGTAAAAAGAGTTAAAATTAAAAACAATTAAAATAGGACTTTCATTATACAAATATTCATTATCCACACTGCATTCCCAAACAAGGTACATTCAGATAACGGGGTTTGATTACATTTTGTGATTTGATAGAACTATGTATCAATGTATCCTGGCGAAACAATGCTGATATGACCCTGACTTCAGTTTTGGTTCTATAGATATTCTGTAAGCTTGTTTCACTTTTGTATTGAGTTGCAAACAACCTTATGACCTTGTAAGAGTGTGTTAAAGAAGCAGCAGAAATAATACTAATACTGTATATTCTGTTTAACAGAAACCAGTTGTTTTCAAGTACTGGGCTTGTAAGGAGTGAAGAGCAGAATGATTATGAAGAGATTCAAGGATTGCCTGATAATGTTGGTTGGTAGAGCCTGTATAAAATAAGAAAAATAAAGGTTTGGTTATTTATTATGCATATCAATGAAGCTTTTTGTGTAAAATAATCCTCCCAGTTTCAGCAAAGACAGGCTCAGACATAATTGAGCGCCTGACTGAGAAAAGACAAAGGGATCACAATGAAGCTGTTGCTGAGCTCCAGAAGGATCTTACTGCACTCAGTGTGGTATATGACTTTCTGTTCTGAACTGGAGATTTATATGTGAAACCTTTATTTTAAAAAAGGTGTTGTTTCTTTTTCTTAGATGTTTGAGTCAAAGTTTAAACAAACTGGAGAAGATGTTCTTCTTAAACTGATGGAATATGATGAAAAAGTGGAAATACTTGTGCAAAAGACAGAAAATGCGGCTGACTTAGAAACCTTCACCCAGCAGGTATGAGAGGGATGTTCTTATACCTTATTTACTTATTAGTAACTTTATTATACAGATACCGAATCCTTTATTTAAAAAAAATAAAATACAGTAAAACCCCATTGCCCGAATCCCAGTCTACAGGTAATTCTTGTCAGAACTGTGGCAGAAAGACAAAACTGTTAGGTACATTTAGTGTCAGGTGACTAATTTTTGTTCAGTAAGTATATGTGACTCATTTTAACTTTTTAATAATTCAACTAGGGATGCCCAGATTTTGACACAGGTTTGTAGTTTTGAATAACTTTCTATTTTAGAACAACGATGCATCACTCAAGCACAAATTGTATATTTTGTTAAGAAATTAAAATTGTATATTTTTATACCTATCTACTGTATAAAAATAACTAATACATATTTCAAAAGTAATTTAAAAATACAGTATACTTTAATAAATAACTTGTAAGTGCTGTACAAATATAGTCCTTTGTATGAATGTCAGTTCTGCTGTCCTGATACTTCTGTAAGTGAGATTTACATGAAACAGATGTTTTATATAGAGTATAGTTTAAAGCTAATTAAAACCTTTCCACTTTTTTTAATAACATATGTTATCTTCTTTTTCACTTAGGATTTGTGTGAGGTTTGGAACACAGTGAGCCATAAGTCTGCTATGAAGAGAAAATGTGTACATGATTTGGATGAAATGTTTGCCAGCTTAGAAACTGAACGAGCATCCATGGTAATGTTTCAAAATCATGTTTCATGATTGTTCATTGTTATGTGCGGAAATAATGCAGGAACATAAGGCTTATTTGTCTTCATTTTCTAGATTTCTGCAATGCTAAGGAAATGCACGATGAAGCTTAAGAAAATCAGCTATGTGATGCCATGTGATGTGCACCGACTGATTGATAATGAAGCAATGGTAAGTGTCCAGCAGAAAATAGTTTAATGAGCTTGCAATATTAAGGGTGTATTTCAACATCAGTCACTCTGTACTTGATTCTGTACTTGTTTAATCAAATTCAGGGAACAAAACAGGAATTAATTAAAGCCAGTATTTCCTGGAAGGAGTAATATGTACATTTACATTTACAGCATTTAGCAGACGCTCTCATCCAGAGCGACTTATGTTTGATACAGTCTTACAATCCAACAACAAGCAATCCTAAGGACCCAACCGTCAGGTTTTAACCCTGAACCTTCTGTCCCATAGTGCAGTATCTTATCCACTAGGCTACCACAGTCCTTTGTGTACAACAATTTAAGTTTCAGATACGGCATTTCACTCGTATTTGCAGTTTCCTTGTAGAAAAAGCCCCTTATATTTACAAAACAGTAGCCTTAAAAGACTGTGTCCGTTTTGGTTAACGACCTATTTAACAGAACATAATGTTATCGTTAAACAGCGCATATATTCATTGCATGGTTTTCTCGTGACACTGTAGGGCAAAAAAGTCTCACCTGGGTCACATGGGTGTGATTGACACACTGTAAGAGTTTCTTTTGTTGTCTGTTTAACATAGTTGATCAACCAAGCATTATTAGCAAATAGACGAGCAGTGGCAAAACTGCATTTGAACCTAATGGAAAAGGAACTGCAGAAAGAAGTCCTGTACCGTCTGAGATGGGAGGCAAAGCTTCAGGACTGGAAGGAAATTAAAGCCAATGCAGCAGTCTCTCATTTTAAGTAAGTCTGTTATGATCTTAACCATACAGTATGATCATTAGGTTAAAGAAAAGCATAACAGTGAGGGAAAATCAAATAAGTGTAACGACTTCCCATCATTATCTGTAGAGACTTTATAAACAGACCTGAAATTCAAAACCCAAAAGCTGTACAGGACACTCTGAACACCATGCGTTCATTACAGCAAGTGTACTCTGAGCAACGCCAGAACATCCTTGAGCAAATCAGGTGGGGTAGTCAGACATATAAAACAGGTACAATGATAAACTCAATATTGTTGAACTAACATTATTAAATTTGTGTTTCTGTTTAAGAAATATGACACCACCGACATGCTCTAAGTCACTGGCTGTTGAATGGTACTCTTCTCTGTCTTTTATCGGTCAACAAATTGGTAAGAATCTGGCTTTTAGATTAAATTAAATTAAATGAACATAAATGAATTTAATGTGTGCCTCTACTCCAAATAGATCGCATGCACATCGACACCATGATGAAACTACGCAAGACCTATGAAGATGCCTGGCAAAGCTGCTTGCTTGAACTTGAGTGCTTAAAGGTTTGAGACCTTAAGGACATCATGTTTTAAGAATATTTGTGCAAATAATTTAAAAGAAGAAGATTACATTGCCTATGCTGTCACTTACAGAATGAAGTATCAACCTTTGGATTCACTTCAAACGAGATACAAGACATGGTTAATGTTGAGTTGCTGCCTCTTATTGGAAAGTGCCAGAACCAAGCAGAAGAGCATTTAGCAGCAATGGATGTAAGTTTAAAATATACAGTATCTATCACTTATGATGTAGTGATTATATAATAATATCATAAGAAGAAACATGTCAAGTTTGTATGATATTTAAAAAAAATAATAAATTGGATGCCCCAAGATTACATCTACTATATTAGCATCATTCAAATAAACAATAGTCATATCAGGAATCCTTATGTCCAGGGCGCCACTTCGAACAATGATCCTAAGAAAATACACAATCAAGAAGAAATTAGACAGTTATTACAAAACATATAATAAAGCCCAATATGTTATGTGGTAGGTGATGTAATTACAGTTAAAGGCATTTGCTTTATATCTTTACAGAAGTCGTTTGAGACTTTGGCAAAAACTGCTGATTTCCTGAGTAAGTCTTTGTACAAGTTTGTTCATGGAGCAGCTCAGCTCTGGGAGGTACACAATGCAGGCCTGCAGAAGAGACAGAGACAGCTGCAAGATCTTCTTAACCAGGTCCGCTATAACTATGAACAGGAGAGCCAGGTGAGATAATATGGTTAGAAATACAGTTCAGTTAACATGTTAGTTGTCAGACATGCAGACGCTTAATAAAACTGACAGTGTTTGTTGATTTAAACTTTTGAAGTAAAAAACAAACAAATAGTGAGAGCCAAATGATGAAAGTTGGAGAGATAAAAATGAAACTGAAGTAGATTCAATAGCATATTAGTTAGCTATTATAGACCTGATAGTGGACCTGGATAATAGACCTGATCTTCTGGTACTGCATCAGCAACCCCTTCATAACCGAGTGATGGACTGGACTTCAGGGTACTACTGGGTACATCTGTACTTTGTGACTTCTAGAGATACAATTCACAACCTTTAATGGGATAGGTGGGGTTGAAATGTGAAATCAAATCGTACTGTCATATTGACCATCAATAGCTAATAGCTAAACTCCATACCACAATATTTTTGGGCATCTTATGGTTATGCCCATGTTTTATAATTTTTTATTTTTTATTCCCCTTTTTTGACTCTATGCCGTTTTGTTTCTAGAAGAAAGAGGCTCATCTGGATGTGCTGCTGGACAAACTCCGGCAGGAATGCACAGAGAATGCCCTCAAAGCAGCACTAGAGAAGGTGCTTAACTGTTTGGAGGAAGTTAAAAATGGGTAAAGAGAAAAGTATTGGTTTTTGTCTGTGCAGCAGTCTCTGAAGTTATATGTTAAGGAAAATGTTCCATGTTTCACAGGCATGTCATTTTCTATGAGAAGGCTGTTAAATTGATGGAGATTTACCCTGCAATGGTAATGGAAGAGTTAAACACATACAGCTCAGCAGTCAGTCAATTCTTTAGCATCCGAGAAGTCTACAGTCAGGTACAACTGCTATAAAAAGCATCTTTGGGCTTGTGAAATACAATTAATAATACTTAATTGTGATTAATACACTTAACAGTAACAATTAATAATACTAGTTATTTTTAAAATTATTCTTAGAATTTTGAACATTTTACTTAGGAAATTTTTTCTTTTATATTCAAGGACCCAGAGGAGCTACAAATGCTTTATCCTTCTTTTAATCTTGGTAAATATATATAAAGCTGTCTCATCACTTTATGGATCTCGTAATAATTTCCATGCACACTTGATTGCTTATGATATTTTATTTCTGTCACATGCAGCACCGACAGCTAGTATAAATCAGCTAGCCATAACTGAGGTAGGTATTTGTTAAAAAGAGTCTCCAACTCTTGGTATGGCGTACACCTTTGTTTAACATGTTAATATTCCTTAAACAAACTGTGTTTTATGTCCATCAGGCTGAGGTTGAAAATCCCTCATTGAAGTTTGAAACCAATGAAACTTTCACAACTACAAATGGAAATGTGTACAACTGCCAGGGCTTTGAAGTACAATGTGAAGCAGATTTGAACATTGTGGAAGTGGAACCAGCTCTGTATCCTAAAGGTCTAATGATTGAATTGCAAAAAGTGTAAGACCAGTATCTACGAAGTAATATTTGCCATGTGTTATTTTTAGGGTTTAAGTCTATTTTGTGTCTCTTAGTGTAAGACAGGGATTCTTTAACCATCTTGAGCAGAGGTATCAGGCAGTTTTGGACAACACATTGGCTCTCATGAATTCCAAAACAGACGAGCTGAAATCTGAGCTCGATCTTTGCCTGCATCTCCACCAACATCGAGCCAATAGAGTTGAGATGGACATCTACAATGTCAGAGCAAGTGTGTTTTTTATAATGTACTACTCAATGTAATTCCAGAATTTTACGTATTTAATTGCCATTGACGTTGCCGTAGTCACACAATCCTTTATTGCTTCTGTAATATAAATGTAAAGAGTGCTGTCACAAGAACACTGTGTACAAATGATATGTAAATCATTAGACAGTATAGCACTACCATCTACACAACATCCCTACTGAAACAATATTTTTTTAAATGAATAATATGGGACTGTGGTGGCCTAGCGGTTAAGGGACTGGACTCACTAAACCAGAAGGTCCTGGGTTCAAATCCCAGCTCTGCCAAGCTGCCACAGTTGGGTCCTTGAGCAAGGCCCTTAACCCACAACTGCTTGAATTGTAAGACTGTATGAGTTGTAAGTCGCTCTGGATAAGGGAGTCTGCTAAATGCTGTAAATGTAAATGTAAATAATAATATACAAAATACCGTAATTCAATTCAATTCAATTCAATTTTATTTATATAGCGCTTTTTACAATGGTGCATTGTCTCAAAGTAGCTTTACAATATTATATTATCTTAAAAGGCTAATCCCAAGTTGAGCAAACCTAGGGCGACAGTGGAAAGGAAAAACTCCCTGAAAGTGGGGAGAAACCTCGGGAGGACCAAGACTCCACAGGGGACCCATCCTCCATGGGTGGCCTAGATGTTAATTAAATAAATACTTAAAGTATATTAAATTATAGCAAAATTAGGTTAATAAATAAATATACTAATAATAAAATTCAGATTAGTAGAAAAATTTGAAAATAAACTCAATTTTGGAGGCACATCGTCTCCTAATGTCCAACCGCTCGTGAATCTGATTTCTTAGGCAATTTCAGCAGTCGATTTCTGAGACAATTCTGCTCTTTGATATGCTACATGACCACCTTCCCATTGAAAAAACTTAATGCCCTTGATCCAAAATGGCATCTTTCAAGATGGCAGCCATGTTCCGGACATGGCCTAAAAGATAGGCCCCCTCACCCATTGCTTGCTGGGGTATTCAGTATATATATATATAAAACAATGGCCCTGTTATTGGAATGTGTTGTAATTGTAAATTGGTTAACTAGAATTTTTATATATTAGATAATGCTTTAATTCAAGTGGAATCATGTCTAATGACACCTTATGGGTTTTGGACAATATTTGTGGTCAGAAACTTGTGTACATTGTGTTAGTACATACTATCATTTTTGTACTATGATCATTGCAATGAATGCAGCTATTTATGACACAAATTTTCAGTTTGCTCGTGTTTCATGAATAAGACCCTATGAAAGGTGAAAACACAAGACAGCATAAGTTGTATTTATGCTCTTCCTGTGTTCTGTCTTCTGTCACCAACTACATCACGTTGTGCTGTCATTTGGTGCCTGTGGGTACTGTAATTCTGAAAATATATATATATATATATGTTCAAGTGAATGCTCAAGAGTGTGTTAAGTCACTATCCTGTGCTCACAAAAATTAACAAAGGGAGTGCTGCACTGTGATCTTTAATCTTAACTGAGCATCCACATGTAAGATCAGTGATATTCCAAAGTGGTCATGAACATTTAGTAATTTTGTGTTTTGCAATCCAAACTTTGAGAATCGTTTTCCAATCTTGAATCATTGTCTTTACAGCTCTGAAAAAACAAGAGATTTAGTTGATCGTTAATTCTCTAAATCAGAGCTGTGATACATTATATTCATAGAAGCGCAATTATGCTCCTCATTGCTCAGTGCAAAACCTTGTCATAACAGTAGCAGAGGAGAGAAACAACAGCAGATGCTGTCTTGCTGCTAACAGCCGCTCGTGTTACCGGACGCCAAAGAAATCTATTCAGAGCAAAAGAATCCTGAATACAGCCATGACGAACACTGGCAGCACAAAAGCGATATGGAAAAGGCTAAACACTTGCAATACTTTGTACTTACTTATCTCTGCACCACTGTTTATGTCAGGGTGGGGAAACGCCAGAGACAGCCGAGCGGGCAAATCTTCCTCTGTTGTTGGTCATGGTGGTTTATGCTTTGGAACTCAATCAATCAGGGGGATAATTTGGTCTCCAGGCAGCATGAATAGATGCTACAGCCACCGTGGGCCCAGGGTGCTAAACAGCAGGGGTGATGTGTGAGGAGGCCCAGACAAGGCCCCTTTGCTGCTTTTTTTAACTAATGCTTTATGCTGTTATTAGCAGATTAGACATCTGGGATTGATTGCTTGCTTTCAAGTGCTATTTAATTTGCTTTAGCCATCTGTTTTGCAGAGCAAAGGAACAGGTTATGTATGGCTCTTTTAAATGCATTATTATGGCATATAATCTGAGGGACATCCCAATTATTTAATTTCTGTTATTTTTTGTCTTTATGTTACTTAAACATAGCTACATTCAAATATCTCACATTACTACTTTATTCCAATCAAGTTAATGGACAATGTTATTCTTTTTGTTGTTATTATTTGTTATTAAAATGTAAAGGGTTGACCTTCTAGTCATATTACAGCTATATGATGGTGCTTGAAAGTTTGTAAACCCCATTAAGTTAATGTATTTATTTTCTTGCATATTTGTTACTATAAACGTCATCCAGTCTTAAAATATATCTGGGTAGCAAGAGGTGTTTTCAATTAAGTAAATGGGATGGCAATCAGGTGTGAACGAGTACACGAGAACTGTTAAAGTGTTCCATGACACTGAGTTCCAGGAGCTCAGAAAAATAGATGCTTCTAATCATCAGACTGGAAAAGGCTACAAAATCATACAAAACTCCACCAGTTCACAATCAGACAGACTATCTACAGGTAGAACAAATTCAACCCCATTGTTACCCTTCCCAAAGAGTCATTGGCTAATATAGATCACTTAAATAGCAATGCATGCAATGGTCCATGAAGCCCAGTGTAACTTCTAATCAACTAACAGCCACTGTTAATGGCAATGGAATCCTCCATCGGGAGAACAAAAAGGGTGTGCATGGCAGCATTGTTAGCACAAGCATATTGAAAAAAACATTTTAAAGATAGATGACACCAAAATAGAACTGTTTGGTTTAAATTAGAAGGGTTATATCTGTATAAAAGTGCATTCAAGCATAACAAACTTATTTCATCTATTAAATTTGAAGGAGGTAGTATCATGGTTTGGGTCTGCTTTGTCCATCTGGTCCAGAAATACTTGCCTTCAAAATAAGAACAACACATCAGCAAAATTCTAACCAGCAAATTCTATGATTTTATGATTTGAAATGCTCAAGTCTAAATCCTAAATTCAAAAATAAATCTTGCAAAAGCAGTTGAAGTCAATAATCCCACCAATATCTCAGAGTTGGAGCTGGTCTATATGGACAAATGGGCTACAATTCTTCCAAGACGATTTGCAGTACAGATCAACAGTTACCAGAAAGGTTCAGTTGCAGTTATTGCAGCACAAGAGAACCACAGCAAATACTGAAAGCAAATGTTCACATAGTTTTGCCACTCACAGATATGGAATATTGGACCATTTTCATTATTTAAAAGTAACAAAGTTTGTCTCATTTCTTAAATTAAATTCCCTTTATCTATATTTAGTAGTGTTGTGAATCTTTTAGGTCATATTTATTCAGAAATGTAGAAAATTTGAACTTCTAACAGTAAACACAACCACACCTAGCCTTATGCACGTTGTGGCATAGCATATTTAAGTAGAACTAAACAGTGTTCTGTCAGCTAGTTGGTTCTTAATAAGTAAAATCATGATGTGATTGCTAATGTTCTAGGTTGGTCCCAAAAAGGCACACAATTGCTCAATCATTTACACCTAGGGTAAATATA
Source organism: Parotocinclus cesarpintoi (assembly GCA_034780495.1). Lineage (NCBI taxonomy): Eukaryota > Metazoa > Chordata > Actinopteri > Siluriformes > Loricariidae > Parotocinclus > Parotocinclus cesarpintoi. Next base: position 12,155 of record JAUZSV010116379.1, on the reverse strand, counting down.
TCTGCAGGCATTGATTTGAACTGGGTGCTAGTTGGATGACTTGAGGTAATCCATATGGACAATTAAAGAACAGGTCAGGAATCGCACCTGCATCCATGGCTTGTGTGACATCATTAATAGCTGTTGCTATTACACAGTACTATTTTGAGTGTAAATTACATTTATAAAACGAAAGGATGTTGTCCGCAGTTGAAAACAAATCATCTGTTCTGTATCAGTTGTAATCGTCAGATGTGTGAAAAAATCAATGATGGCATTCCATTTTGTGATAAACAAAATGTGAATGCAAAAAAAACTTGAGTAGTGATCTCAATTGAGCTTAACCCTGACTGAAATCTGCAAGGACTAATTGAATACCGTTTATACATAAAGTTTATCTACAACTATTAACCAGATTTATGTAAGATCTGGTAACTTATAGGACAGACATACAAATGATGCCCTTTATTGTGCACAAGTAAAAGGTTAATTATTAGGCCAAAGTTTAGCAGCGCCTGGGGGTTGCCAGTAAGAGTCAGATGCTGGAAACAACCGCTCCTGGGGACCTGGTGGTACAGTTATGGAACACTGTGATAGTATGGATCTCTTTCCATGGTGTATTTCTGCTTGTGCCAGGTAAAATCTGGATTACGCTCCCTTCTGATTAGGATTAGCAGGTAAAGGTGGAGTCATTTTATGTTTATTTCATTATGTTGAACTTCCATTTATGTTTTGCCTAATTTTCCTACTAGTACTAAACAATAGCATTAAAAACGCAACAACCTTAAAACCTATCCCCCTTTCCTAAAACTGTATAAAGTATCTTGACATTCTTAGCAGCACTGTTTGTGTGTTGTGTGTGTGTGTGTGTGTGTGTCCATACTGTTGGTGTACAAAAAACCTTGAGAACCAATATTTGATATGCTCAAAAACCATACCGAAATATGAACATTTCCCTGAACAACGAAGGACATCCAATCAAACTCTCTGTCTAAGTCATTAAAATGTAATAATAAGATAACTCCTTAATTGAAACACACATCTTTGGCTGCAGCTGTCCAGTCATGATTGAGAGTCAATAGAATATAAGTGGCTGACATGGACAGATGGTTGGGTTCAGATACAGAAATTAATTGTAATTAGCCTAGTCTCTTACATGTTAATATAGGCACTTACCCTCAAACCTGATATTAGTGGATGCAATGACCTTTGTATGCTTAGGACAAATCAAAGCACAGTGACAAACAGGAGTTATCAGAACAGTGGACATTTAATTTACATTATTTGGGTAAAGCCCAACAAAAGTATAATGTTCAGTGATTTAACTGAAAAAATGTTTGCTTTGATGTAAAAAATAAGCTAATCGCACAACATTTTGAGAGGAACAACACATAACTGTGTACAAACGATATGGATGTCCATTATTCCTTACATAAAAAAACTGAAAGCATTAGCCACGCAAGCATGATGGGAAATGTAGTTAGCATTTATCGAATTTGTGTGTGTACAAAATCGACCGAAAAAACGATTTTAGTGGGGTACACGAGTGTTTTAGTGGGTCTGAGACACGGGGGACGCCCCTGATTGGTGCCTCTGCCTTTACAATAATTCATTAATTGTAATTAACTAAATGTAATGTAAAATAATAATGTAATTAATGTTTACCATTTCTGTTTATCTGACCTTAGTGGAATGCCAGTGTTGGCACTAAATCAGTATTAACAATCAGAAGTTTATTCCAACAGTAAGTAAAGCAGATGATTCTGAAAACTGCCACAACAAGACCTGCCAAGTACATATGGGTCGATCGTGGTTTTCCCCAGTGCGTAATTGACAAGTGAATTGAGGTGGATCAATAATACCCTGGAATGGATTGATCGTTCCTCAGAATATGCCGAAACCTAGCAGTTTCATCAGAATATGAGACACCAGTTCACATACCTCAGTATTCAGCTGTAAGCAAGACCGTATCTCAAAGTAACTCACTGTTTCGAGTTTTATTTCATTAAACATGCCCTTATTCATAATCTTGATCAGATGGCTGGACAAAGAAAGTAAAGTCTCCTTTTGTCTCACTGTCATGTTTGTGATTCACATATTTATCTGAATGTTTCTGTAATGTTTTGAAACAACAATGTTAGTTAGTCTTTAATGTCTGTGTATTTGTAATTGATGTAAAAATAAGGCCTTCAGATCTCTCTTCACATCTTCCAGCTATTGCTCCCCTTTACCACATTTCACAAGGCACAGCCACATAGCTCATACATTTTAATAAACCAGTATGAATATGCATGACACGCACCTGCAAGCCAATACTGTTTTAGGATTACAATCTTCACAATTTGAGTCATTTTTTATTACTCTCTGCTAATAGCTGATAATTTAATAATTTGGATTAAATTAATGTATTGTAATTAGTCATTGTATAATTATGTATTTTAAGGTGTAGTTTAATGAGATTATTTAACATTAGAAGCAGAGCACCTCCATCAATCAAGCAAGACAGGACATGAGAGCTTATGACCACTAATTAGCATTGTCTACAATGCAGCTCAACACTAGCAATTACCACTTGCAAAGTAAATATAACATTTATATACAAACATTTCAAAGACACAAACGCGATCATAGGATTCTGGATTCAAAATGCTGCTGCTAAAGTTATCAGTACGTTTTCTTTAGTAAGCTTTCTTTAGATAACAGTAGAGTTTTGAGAAAATGTCTGGGCTCATCTATTAAAATTACATTCTGTTGAGTTTTGAAAGATGAAAATGATTTGCATGAAAGTTTTGAAATGACAAAAGAGAACATGCAAAAGTGATTTGCCCAGTATTAGTTACCTCATTGGGGTGTAAGTCCAATGATTTATCTAAACAAAACATACCCATCATACACATGAGCATTTGTCACAATACACTCATTTTCAAATGGCTGTTGCCATTATAACTGTTAGTTCCAGGGCCAGTTAAACCCATTGATACACCTCATACTCCACACTCTATCACTGCTGTATGAGAAATAAGTCAAGTAGACACCTGTGCAGTGGATCAAGCAAGCTTTAAAAAGAGATTAACTTTGCTGAACTGGGATTAATTAAGTCGGTTAATTAATAGCCTATGCCAGCTCATTGTTTTGCAGTTATGGCAAAAGACGCCACTCGGGAGCGCCTTGGCAGCATCCAATCAATTTCATAGGGGTTTTATTACTGACGAGATAAAGCCAATATTTAGCTTTCCATTTTCTCCGCTTTTACAGGCGGTTTGTTCTGTCAGAGACTTTGCTCGACTGGGCTGCCATGCCCTGGAGAGAGAACAAGGACACATCTGTTCCACCCTGCAGCCCTGGAGGGGAAGGGGTCCTCGTCTGTCTTTCGCCTCTCTCTCTCATTTTCTCTGTCACTCCTTTAAAATCTTAAAAAAAAAACTTGTAAACCAATAGGGTTAATACTAAATCTGTCACCTTGCTATTGTTTTCAAATTTTATTGTCATACAAATTATTTAGTATCACAAGTCAGTGGAATGGTGATTGTCCTGGTCGTCTTAGTACATACTCAGATAAATGTCAAAGAAGCAACATACAAAATGTATGATTTTGTAACTGCCGGTCTGCTGGTCTCACAGTGGACCAAACCAGGCAAGACCCTGGTATCTGCTTCCTGACTCTTTTCTGTGCCAGACCTTGAGGGTCCCTTCTGTGTGCTCTCATGCACTGGGTCCTTGTCAGGGACCCCAATTATTCTCACTCGAGACATCTTGTGACCTTCAGGTCTACCCTTACACTCTAGACCTAGAGATGCAATGTAACCATCTTAACAGTCTTCACATCTTCAGAAGCCTTATTTAACCAGGGTGAGCTCACTGCTAGAGCATGGGTTCTCGATGCTAAACTTCTTCAGTTTGAATATACCCTCTGATGATGTGAGGGATGTTAGTTATGTTTCTTCCCCAGGTTTGGTTTGCAGGAGGCACCTGGTGTCTGTTAGATCATGAAGAGGATCAAGTTTCAAGTTCCCAGTGGCTGAGGGCAGAGAAAAGGGATCCGGAAGGTCTGGTGCATGAAGTACAGGGAGAGCAGGTACTGGGGTCCTGCCTTTCCAGGAGACACCTGCGTGCAAAACATATTCTGGGGCAGACGCTGGGTTTGCAGTCATGTGAGGCAAAGTCAATCATTCATTTTCTATACCTGCTTAATCCATTTAAAGATCACAGTTTGCAAGGTAAGAACTAATGCTGGACAGCATGTCATTTCTTGCATACATGCACGTATACATACACATAGACACACAGACTGCCACAGTTTAGAGATGCCAAACTAATGCATGTATTTGGGGCGTGCAAGAAAACTGAAGTACATAGACATTGGAAAAACATGCATCTCCATACAGGCAGAGGCTGGGCAAGGTCTCAAGCTCTTTGCTCTGGAGGCGACCACTGTATCAATGTGCCGCCCTCATAAGCAGTCATGCTTATACTTAATAATTTTGCCAGAGTATCGGCAATGTACTGGAAGAATAGCACATTAAATAGAAAGAACGCTTCATTTAAACTCTAAAAGAAGATAAATCAAATGATGTGAACCATGGCCTCCTTAAATTCAAGGGTACTCAGAGAGACATTTAGTCTATGCTGCTGTTATGAATGTTACTGGGGAAAAGGTTGGATTAAAAAAGGCTACCGTTAAAAAGAAACGAGGCTAATAGAAAGGGAGGGGCACAATTTCCACCAAACGTCTTTTCATCCAGTAAATGTGAGGTGAGTCATTCCTCTCCAGAAGAAGCCCTTGACATGGATTGCTGTCAAGCAGGCCTTTCTACCAAGCTATCAAAGAGAAGCTGCACCTGGGCGACGAGGAATCTGTTGGCAAAAATGAAACAGCGCCATTGATGTGCAGTGAACTTGACCATGTCAGGGGCTCATGCTTAATGAGTGTGCTGATAGTGAAAGAAGCATGAACGGTGCCACTGCAGTGCCCAGCATGGCACACTTTAACCCGAGGAATTACATGTCTGAACACAGTGAGTTAATGGTGTCTGTGGGGGTTTGGCTCTGCTGAGAGGACAGGTCTGATTTCAACAGTTTGCTCTTAATTATACTGAGTGACTTGTAAGATCAATCACAGATCTACTCGAGTAAAGAATTAGGTAACAAAATAAGTGGACACCTTATATAAACACAGATGAAGTCACATCTAGAGAACAAATTTTTATTTAGCTCTTTATAGAAAGAGTACAAATCTATTTAAAAAACGAAGTCCATGATACACTTCTCCGTAAGACAAATACTCAATCAATATTTTTAGTTTAGTCAGGATTCTTAAGGAAAAATCTACAATATATCACCATCACACACAAACAGTGGCTGATTAATAGTGTATTTTACAGTGCCATTTTTCAGAATGCATAAGGCATGACTAGAACGCAGTGCATCCATCATCCCATGGGTATAGTATACTCTACCAAATCCATTCCACAGCACAGTATTGTACAAAGTTAAGCAAACAACGGCAGGTGTAAATAATTATTCTGTGCATAATAAACTTAAAGGGGTTAATGCATGATTCATGTACTTGCATGCACTGCAGAATTTACCTTACAAACCCTGTGTCCTTAATGACATATTTTGCTTGTAATGAGATACAACTAGAATATATCAAAGGAAGGATAAGATGGAAGGTGTACTTTCCTCAGGAGACTAAAGAGGAATAGTGTTGAGGCTTTATGAGAGTGTAGAAAGTGCCCAGTGAGGACAATGTACTCAACATGGGTATTTCTTTAAAAAGAAACAGCTAAAGGATCTACTCCAAAGAAGCAATATATGTTGCTGTGGTGTCCTATAAAATTCGAATATGGGATGTTTTTGTTGTATAAATGATTTTATAAAGAAGAATACAACGCCACTGAAAACAAATGTAAAGAGATCGGCGTCTGCTTAAAGTACCCACAGTAAGCACAATTTTAAATACCGAAATTTAAGAGGCGACTCCTTGGAGTTAATTTATCACATACACAGTATAATTTTAAAAAGAAATTAAAAGCGACCAAATCTTGACCAAATCAAACATCGAACGGTCTGTTTAAAATGTATTTTGTCGTCTAATTTGAACGATAATCCCGAAAAAAAGCTCCCTAAATAGAACCCCAAATCAGAGGAAGCTGGGACATTATGGAAACGCATCTAAAACTACAAAGTGCTTTTTTTTTTTTTACATTTTCTTTTACTTTAATTCATTGCATTTTGAACCCGAGGATATTCATGTTTTGTTTGGGTAACTTCAATTCTGTTGTAAACAAACATTCAATCCTGCATTTCCCTGCATCAAATCTGACATATTCCAAATAAATTGGGATGGTAAAGCATTACTACTTTGTAATGTTGCTAGTCCTTACACTAACAACACTTAAAAGACAATTTGGCAGATACAACACTAAGCACTTTAGTGTTTCAGGTGTTATTTTGTCCTATTCTTCCTGCAAATATGTCTTGAGATGTTTAACGTTACGAGGTTGTTGCATTTGTTGTTTCAAAATTTTCCACAAATTTTCACACATTCTATTGAAGACAAGTCAGGACTGCAGGCATCTTCTTCCACAGTCATGACTTTTGTAATGCATGCAGCATGTGTTTTTGCATTGTGTTTTGAAAAATACATGGATGTCCCTGGAAAAAATTACATCTTGAAGGTGTGTCAAAGTAATCTCTTGCCCAGATGTTTTTTATCAGCGGTTGCATTGTCGCCTGAGGGATTAAAGATCATGGTTCAGCTCAAGCTTGTGCTAATATTCAAATTCCTTCCAATTTTTCTTTGAAGTACATTGTTATTAATTTCAATAATTTGCTCACGTTTTTGCTGACAAACTGGAGATTCCCTAGCCAACTTTGCTCCTCAAATACTCAGCCATTACTGTATGCTGCTTTTGTATCATATCATGAATATAATCATCTTTTGACATGTTCGAATTCAATTAATTATTTACTTTTTAAAATTCATTCCTAGCTCTAAACTGCCCCTGTCCCAACTTTTTTTGGAATGTGGTCCAAAATGCAAGAATGGATATTTATTAATAAATAAAATTAAGTAATTTTGATGTTGGAACACTTAGTGGTCAGATGTAAGCCACCAGTCAGTGATGATAATGCATAGATATGCCATGCCAATCACAATAAAACCCGAAAGAAGAAACATATTATTTATATTATATTACTGTTATATTATGTATATGATATTTTTCTCAGACACATCTGTCAGGAGTTAAAAACAGAAAAAAAGTCAATAGAAAAATAATCGTATGCATCTTAAGGCAGGCCATGTCTAATCAGGTAGTGTTATATTTTTAACTAGCTTTAGCCAGCTAGCTTTCTAGCCATATATGCTAGCTCTCTCACAAATTATCACTTACATCATTCCTCTAAGTTATAGATGAGGAAGACACCCTGGCAGTTTGGGACCAGATCACTTTAGGGTGAGGATCACCTATTTGCATTTTCTTTTAGTGAAAATTCTATTTATTTTGGGTGTTTGGTTTGAAAGCAGCAGTTAGAATGCACTGCACTAAACTACTGATTAGTTTACCGTTGGAATGCCAATTACAAAACTAAATAAATTCCTACACTTTGTGTTTGTTTACTGGGTGTTTGTTGTTGGCTACTATATTTAAATGCTATATTAAAACCTATAGACAAGAGAACCCCTAACCCATTAGTTCATCTACAGGAGTTCATATGACATCTCATTCTAAATCCATAGACAATTAATATAAAGTTTGAGCTGTATATAAGTGGCAATTTTATGCTTATTCATCCAGAAAAAGCATTTATGAGGCCACACACACTAATGTTTTTTGAGACAGCCTTGCTTGCAGTCTGTGTTGTAGCTCAACAGATTTGAGTTCAGGGCTCTGTAAGGTCAAGTTAAGTTCTTCAACACCAAACTTTATAAATCGCACTTTGTACACTGGGGCACAGTTATGGTAAAACAAAAAGGGGCTTCCTCAAACTGTTTGCACAAATTTGAAAGCACATCATGTACAAATGTCTTAATGCTAAAGCATTAGGATTTCCCTACTCTGGAACAAAAGGGCCTAGACCAAATTCTGAGAAACAATCTCATAATGTTATAATTCTTCCACCAAAGTTGGCAGACAGACATGTAATGTTCTTCTGGCATTCACCAAACCCAGACTCCTCCATCAGACAGCCAGATAGAAAAGTGTTGTTTTCACATGTTTCCATTGATCCAGCATCCAGTGCTGGTGTGCTTGGTGACATCAATCCATTCGATGCTCAACATTGTGCTTGGCAATGTAAGGCTTGCATGCAGCTGCTCAGCAATGGAAAACCATGTCATGAAGGCCCCCACCCCCCAGAAGGGTAGCAGAAGGGTAGCAGAAGGGTATAATGTAACATACTAGAGCCCTGATCTAACATCATAAAGAACCTTCTGTGTATGCAACCTACGGACAAAATGTACTATGCAGGACGATTTCATAAAGCACACATGGTCATGCAAGGATTTAACAAATAATAATAACAACTTTTTTGAAAGTTGGACAGGGTGAAAAGCCTAATATGTCAGAGTTGACAGAAATTGGAATAAAGATTCATGGAAAAAAGGTATTCCATGACAAATACAAGACAAAATGTATTGGATGCAATGTGTTATCCAATGTTGACATTATGTTGTATAATATATATATATATATATATATACCATTAATGGTGGCCTAAAACTTCTGCACAGTACTGTAGCTGATGTTGTTGTTTAGCTACTGCTAAACTGCTATTAGTACCCTAAAAATGCATCATATTTTCATAATTGTCCTTGTCATAACAGATGTTTTCTTGTTTTAGAATAACTGGTGAAATTGACCATGTTTATTTACATAAATGAACATTTATATAATTTTGTAGCAGATAAAAAGTTCAAATATGAAATGTTTATTTCCCGCTCTTCTATCTAATTCATATTGATGCAAACTTAAACAAGGAATGAAAACAAAACTAATTTTGATTATTATATCAGCCAATAATTTTAGAAGCTATGGCTGCGCAGATATTAGAAATTACAGGGTTGCTAAGTTAAGAAAAGTGTTGATGACAAATAGAAGCTGACAGAGCTGATTGTTGCAAAGAAGGTCACTTTTGAGTTGTAAATTAAACATGAAGCTCCAAGAAAAACTACAAAAATGGGTACGACACCCTTTTTGTGCCCCTTTTTAATCAGAGCATGTGCCTCTGTAAAGATCTCTGCATGGTCCTGTGTGGATGGAGCTGCAGTGATATGATAAAAGCAGGAAAGCAGAGCGGGGACAAACAGCTTCCTTTACAGACAGCATTGTGTCCCTCGTTTTCCTCCATGCCACCTCCTTGACAAGGGCAATTACCAGACAGATGAGTAGCATTTCTCAGGCTGAGAGGCATGGGGATTACCCGGAGGGCAAGGGAAAGTCATCCTCCCTTTAGGTCGCTATCAAAGGGAGCTCATTTAAGAAGACTGCGCTTGTCCTTGTGGTGAAATTTAAGAAAGAAATGGCAAGTCTGGCCTTTATGCAACAAGACAGGAAGGAGACCTGCTGGTAACAGTACACATGTTTAAATAATGTAACCCTATTATCTTAACAATAAAAATCTACAGTCATGGTCTTGTAAGGTATGAAAGTAAATAAAGCGAAGGCATTGGGACTGGCAGTGTGCCTGATGCCAGGAGGTAATTAAACCTCAGTTATTGTTGCTGCCTGTAGTCTGGTCTAACCTGCTGTGGATCAACCTGAGTGAGTAAGGGTGGAAGTGTCTCATTCTAGAGATTACAGCATAACATCAGAAACCGACATCTCCCACTACCGCACTGACCTGCGCTCCCGCTCACACTGTGTGCTCAAATAATCACACAACAGCTGCTCACCACACTTGAAGAATGGCCAAAATTAAGCAGGAGGAGTTCTTCAGTGTCTTTGTGCAATCATATTTGAGGGTCTTAATTAGATATAGACTTTAACATGTTCAGTAAGGAGCTTTTTCAATTAGGCTGAGGAGCAGATTGAGGTGACACAGCTGTTGGGGAGATTACTGTTCCTTTGCAAATATTTAGACCTCTTTAGAATTTTTTTTGTCTTTGCTTCACACCGTTTTCTCTTTCTCAGCCATCATATAATACATGTCAGATCCAGCATGGCAGGTTCACAACATAACCTTTCTCAACAAGCCTTCTCTCCATGTTTTCCTTCTTTCTCCATGCCACAGAAGTGTGAAAGGCTGCAGTTTTATTTGTTTGTTGTGTTCCAGTTTCCAACGAGCTCTAGCATGTTAACTGTCCGGCAGGCCGGCGAAGGTCAGAAGGGCTGACAGGGGCCATCCCTGACAGCAACTCTGTTTGCATAACTGATTGGGCCCTAATCAAAAGTGAAGTGCCAATTCCAGTTCTGCCTCCCTCTCTCTAAAGGAGGAATGAGGAAGAGAATGGACGAATGTGAGCTAAAAGACAGGGTTATTATGCACCTCTGAGCGCATCTGTGCTTATAAAGGCTGTGACCTTGACTATGCCACATCTTTCAGCTCTCATCAGCACGGCAGTGTTGAACAACCCAAATCACGACCTAGCAGAGACAAGACAATTCACGCTGCTAAATTAGAGAGGAACGGCCATCTAACGCAAAGCAAAATCAAAACCAACATTTGAGGAAAGCAGCATTACATTATATGTGCAACATAATAATAAAGATGCAATTATTGAAGGGGGCAATAAATAGCTGCATCTTGTGTCATTACAATTTAATCAGAGGTTCTGCATTATTTTACCATGCTATGACCTGTCCATCAGGCAGGCAATATGCCTACATGCTTTATCACCCACTAAAAGCTTGAAGAATATTGCTGGTTATTATAAAGGCATGATGTAAAATATTAGAGCCATGATCTTGAGTATGCAACCTATAGACTTAATGTACTGTAAAGTGCATAAATTACAAAGAGTACTTGGTGGTGCACATAATTAACAAAAACATAATTGATAGAAGCCTCTTGATTGTGCTAATTGAGCTGATTAACCATGGCACGTTCTGCTCTCAGAGGGTAGGATGTCGCGCAGTGAGCATGAATACGTGCCGGAAGAGTGGAGAAATCTGGGGGAAACTAAAAAAACATAAAACATAACAGACTGAGGAATCTGAAAACAGCCCTCATGCTCTCCAGAACTTTCAGATTTCAGATCCTCTACAGAATTTTCATTAAAAACTCCAAAATGTGCAAAGAATTGTTTACATTAGTTAAGTCAAACATGCAAAGCAGTATACAATCCCCACTAAATCCTGTCTGCGCATGAATATCCTGTTTTCACATGCTTTGTTCACATGGAAACTCTTAGAGTGCACAGTTAATGGGTGATGTGACAAAATGCTACAGTATATTTTGGGAATTTCGGGTATTCGCCAGTTGTCAGTTTCTTGACAAATCTCTTTTACTCACTGTAACAAACAACAGCATGACAATATATCTATATCAGGAAGACATCAGTAAACATGTATTGAATGTCTTTAAATATAGTATAACCATAAAACTTTGGTGTTTAAATGCTTAAAATAATTACAAAATATTCAACAAAATACAAATCCGAAAGATTTATATGTATGCAAATGATTTGAGGTGACCTATACTTAACTCTTGACACACAATTTTGAGAAGATGGACATGCAAACAGTATTTTTCCCCCATGACCTGTGAAGATTAGAAGCGGCTTGAAAAATATTACTTCTCTCTGTTCAGCAGTCAATTTAAACCTTCACTGCAGCTGAGATTCTGGTAAATCCCCGGGTGTTACACCTTGTCAGGAAAAAGCTCATTCACCCTATATGTTTAACACCAAGGTCATTGACAATATGTGAAATAGAAGCGATATGTGCTTCTTTCTGAGTGGCACAAGGAAGATAATTTTAAAAGGAAAGCCACAGGATTAAATGAAAGCAAGTTTTCTTTGCTAGCTAGAAAACGGCAGTTAATGGTGAAGTAGTCTGCCATCTGGTGAGTCATTAGCTAGCACTACAAGTCAGAACTTAAAAGCACTGTACAGAGACCCTTCAGGGTCAATACTTCCTCTAAAACACATATTCCATACACATGAGTTCAGTAATATGTAGCCCCACTCCAGAGCAAACATAATGCTGGAGCACAAGTTCTTGATTTTCAAT